>CAUYPO010017365.1:0-105308 GCA_963574435.1 Cheirogaleus major | reverse complement strand
AGACCAGCCTGAGCAAGAGTGAGACCCTGTCTCTACTAAAAATAGAAATAAATTAGCTGGACAACTAAAAATATATAGAAAAAATTAGCCGGGCATGGTGGCGCATGCCTGTAGTCCCAGCTACTCGGGAGGCTGAGGCAGAAGGATCACTTGAGTCCAGGAGTTTGAGGTTGCTGTGAGCTAGGCTGATGCCACGGCATTCTAGCCCGGGCAACACAGTGAGACTCTGTCAAAAAAATTTTTAAAAAATGTGTTTTGAAAGAGATGATTTCCATCTTTAAAAACCTAATTTCTGTGATTTCTCATCTAATGTTGAGTACAGAGTATTCAGTGGTACTCAGAAACTATTGAAAAATGGATGGAAAATATCAGAAAAGGGTGGTCCATCTAGAGAGGGCAGCAAGTTACACTGCATTCAGTCCAATAGGCTCAGGTTCATAGGAACAACTGAGAAACTGACACATAGAAGGCAAAAAGTAAGAAAACGTGGCCAAGGCCGATGGACAGGGTAAGAAAGTGCATTCCGCTGAACAGGCAGGGAAGAGTGATTGAAGATTCAAAAGCTTCGAGGCAGTTCTCAAGGGCAGCTGCTGGTCATCCAATTTGAAAGTTACACAGGAAGAGCAGCTGGAATGGGGCTTACATCAGAGACAGGCCTTCATACGCAAACCAAAGTGGAAAAAGGCTCCTTGTGCCAGAGGAGTCACTTGAAAACCCAGCAGTGCTTAAGAGCCTGCTCTCCTCTGTGGCAAAAGCCCAGGGTGGCTCACAGATATGAAAGCTGTCACCCTTGATAACCACACGCTGTCAAAAACTTGCTTTTGTCTCTATGGAGCAGTGAGAAAAGCCAGGAATGATGTCAGTTAAAAGCTGAGGCAAATAAAACAGGATCTGAATAGTGGCACAAAGTCTACAGTAGATTGTTTTCTTTCCAAACGACTGCACATTCGACAGAAATGCCAGGGACAACACAAATGCATATTTACCAAATGTTCTTGGTCTGAATCAACACCAACCCTAAAGGAGAAACACAAAGAGCAAATGAGATTTCAAAGCCAAAAAAAGGTCTATTCACATATGTACATTGTTAGGCAACTACTTTTCTGAACACAGAAGCTATGGAACAGTTCATGTTTTCTTGTTTCTTTATGGTTGTTGATGTAGATTTTTGGCTCCTGCTACTTTCCTTAGCAACAGCTTGGATTCTAAGACAAGCAGGGTGTACTAATGATTCTCTTCTTGCAATCCCACTTTCCCGTCTCAGAAACATTGCATTTTCTTCTCTGACATAAGTCCACTGTAAGCAGAGCCCGGGAGAGCAACACTGCCCCTGTTGCTGAATAAGAACTGCTGGGTAGTTCTAAAAACAAGGCTGGCAATTCCAGGAGGGAGTTGCATGTTTTGGAGCCTCACAGCTCTCATGGCAACATTCTGTTATAATGACTGAAGAGAGGGTCCAATTATAGGTTTTTTCATAGGCAAATGGATAGACATTAGCCTTGGTTCTTCACAATACTTCTTTATCTACTTAAAATTCCTGCTCTCCGTATCCCAGGGAGAAGCTTCATTAAGAAGTTCTCTTTGACTCCTCTCTATCCACTAAACAGGAGCATTAACCAACTCTGTTCATTCTTCCTCTATATTGTCTATTAGGTCTTCACTCCTTTCTATCCGAAATGCTCAAGCACGGCCCTCATCCCGACTCACAGGGTCTGTTGTGGAAGGTTTCCCAGCTGCCAGGCTCTCCCCTAGAGTCAGCTGTCAACAGCACAGAACTCGCTGGGTTATTCCCTTGACAAAAGACTCTGAGAGTGGCTTGCAACCCAGAGGGCTGAGTCTGAAGTCCTTTGTGTGGCAGGCAGTCAAGACTCTCTACAAACTAGCACCCCGCCACTCCCTGCCCCACTCCAACCTACCTTACCATCCTCATTTCCCGTCACTCTCTTCTACGTACCCTATAGTAGCCATACCCACCTACCCCTATCCCCAAATCCCTATCCTCTCCCAAGCCTCCATGCCTTTGCTCATGCTGTTCCTTCTAGCTTAAATGTGCTTGCCCTCATTTTTTTCTACTCATTTTTCAAGTTCCAAAGTAACCATTCTATGATCCCTTCAAGCAGCATCATTTTTTCCTGTGTATCTGCAGTATTGTCTTGTCCTTTATTATAATATTTAGCACAGTAGAATATGGTTATTTACCTGTCAGTCTCCCCAAAAAGACTGTGAGCTCCTTGAGGGTAAAGGCCATGTCTCAATTCATCTCTGTATCCCCAGAGTCTAGCACTGTACCTGACACATAATAGGTGCTCAAATGTTTATTGATTAAGTTAACTACTACAGACAACACAGAAAAAAATAGCAGCATGAGCAGCTGTAGCAGTAGCATCCCAGAATATGAAAGCACTGAAGGGAGAAAAATGATGCAAGACCACATTTGGAAGGCAAGAGACTCATGGTCAAGTACTTGAAAACAGATGGCCATGACCAGATTCATAATTCTGAAAGGTTTTTTTCTTTGTTAAAATGGCCAGGAGCTGTTTAATATTTTCTCAGTCACATTAAACTCTAACCACATTTATGCATCTCAAGTGACATCTAGTGGTCTTGCAGATAGCACATTTGTAACACTCAGATGGTACATTATTATATGGAAGCCAATTCCATATAATAAACATTTATACAACACTTATTATTTGCTAGGCACTGCACTAGGCACAGGGCATAGACATGAATTAAACACGACCCTTGCCCTCAAGGAGCTCACAGCCTAGTGGGGGAAACAGACACAACTAGAGCATAATCCCTAAGGGCTTACTATCAGGGCATGCTGGCTTCTAATCTGGGCTCGGCTGCTTTCTGGCAAGTTATGTAGCCCTATGAACTGCAATTTTATCACCTGGAAAATGGGGCCAATATCCACCACACAGAGTTGCTGCAAGGATTAAATGAGAAAATATATCAGAAGATCTTAAAAGAGTGTCTGACTCAGCTCCTCTAACAACATTACAAGGCTGAACAAATAAGTGCTATAATGGGGAGATCCAAAGTTACACAAATAGAAGAGCGGTTCCAAGAGAAAAGAACAGGGGGAAAAAGAGGAGGCACTTAGCTGTGTCATTTACTGGGAGTGAAAGAGCATTTCAGGTGGAGGGAACAGTATGAGCAAAGGCTCAGAAACAGAAAAGTACAAAGCATGTGCAGTAAATGATAGGGAGCCAAATGTGACTGTCACATTATGTGAAAGGACATAGGAATAGCTGGCTAGTTCTAATTTACTGAGGATCCATTGTCCACACAACAGCTAGAGTGACCTTTTTACACTGTAAATCTAGTTCAATGTCACTGTAAAATCCTCTAAGATTTCCAATTGTATTTTAAAATCCAAACTCCTTACCATGTCCTACAAGACCCCATAGCAGGGATCCACAAACTACAGCCACTGGGCCATATCTGGTATCCCTCCTGCTTTTGTTAATAAAGTTTTATTGGAACACAACCACACTAATTAATTTATATATTATCTATGGCTGCTTTCACCCTAGAGTAGTTGAGTAGCTGAAACAGAGACTGTGTGGCCTGCAAAGCCTAAAAATTTACAATCTGGCCCTTTTCAGTAAAAGTCTGCAGACTAACTCCCATAGGATCTTGTCCACCTCATTGCCTACCTACCCTGCAATCACTGTACTCTAGCTATGTGAGCTTTTTTCCTGTTCATTAAACAGGCCAAGTCTGTTCCTGCCTCGGGACCTTTGTACTTGCTCTTCCTTCTGCCTGGACAGCTCTTCTTCCTGATCACTGTTTAACTAGCCATCTAGCCATATCTCGTCATTCAGGTAGACTGAGCTCAAAGGTAATCTCTTAGAGATACCTTCCCTGACCTCCTTATAGAAAATGCACCCCTACCCTGGTCACTATCACAGTACCTTACTAGATTGCTAGCACAGCATTTAATACCACCTAAAACTGTCAGGTTCATTTATTTACTAGCTTATTGTCTGTCTTCTCTCACTAAAGTACAGATATTATGAGATAGATATTTTCTATCTCGTTACTATCACTGTCTGTCTCTACAGCAGGGTTTCTTAATCTTAACATTACTGACATTTTGGCCCAGATAATTCTTTGTTGGTAGGTGAGGGGATGGGGAGAGGCTGTCTGGTGCACTGTAAGATGTTTAGCAGCATTCCTGGTCTCTACCCATTAGATGCCAGTAGCAGCCCCTACTTCTAGTTGTGACAATCAAAAATGTCTCCAGACATTGCCAAATGTCCTCTGGGGGACAAAATTATCCCCAATTGAGAACCACTGAGTTGGAGCCTAAAACAGTGCCTGGCACATGGCTGGTGCTCAGTAAGTATCAAATGAATGAATAAAAGGCACATTTGAAATGCCGTACTAAGAGCTTTACAGACATTAGCTCACTGAATCCTTGCAACAACAACCCTAGGAGGTAGGTACTATGACATGAATGTTACAGATGAGGAAACTGAGGCTTTAAAAGGTTAAAGAACTTGCTCAAGATCATAGAATTAGTAAGTGAAGGGGCAAGAACTCAAACCCAAGTCTAAGTCTGCATGAATCTTAAACTTTCAGGATTTATCAGCATCCTCAAAATTGTACTAGATAAATTTGGAGGGAGAAAAGAGAAACTTAAAATACAGCCTCTGTTGCAAAGAGGGCCCAAAAAACCCCAATAAAACAAGAAAACAACAAGAAGTAATCTAAGACTATAAAGGCAATGCTGTATATAATTAAGTGCCAAAGTATGTTACAGGACAGGCAAGATGGGGCCAAAGAGCTTTCAAAGCTGGTGATGTAGATTAAACTTTGTAAGAGTAGGTGGGTTTTTGTTTTTTGTTTTGAAGGGAGATGGTAAGCATGGGTATTTTGTTTGGTTTGTTCTTACATTTAATTTTGTTCTCCTTAGTAAAATGAGGAAGAGTCTTCATCTACAAGTTCTTGACAAAAGAAAGCAGCTTAGTCTTTTCAAAATTTACCATCCTAATTTCTTGATGAAACATGGTATAGAAGAAATTAAGAAAAACCAGGGGCTTCTCTGCCTGCCATTTAATTATGTGGATGAACTTGAACAAATTAGAACCTTTCTAAGCCTCTATTTTTTCACTTGTAAAATGGAGTTATTGTCTTTAGATAAATATGTAAAATGCACTTATCACAATGCCCAGCACATAGCAGGTGCTCGATAAATGCCAGGTCCTCCTTGAAGTATTAATTAAGGTTATACAAACATTACTTTTTGTGAATTTTAGGCTATACACAATAACAGCACAGAAATGATAAGAAAGGGATTTGAATAGTAAAGAGAGATTAAGACAATAACAACAACATTTAAAGTTTGATTTAGGGCTGGCTGGTCTTTAGACGATTAAAAGAAAGGCATAATAGAATGAAAAAAAAAAAGGAGGACAGAATCTATAAAGTGTAAAATACTGTTTTCTCTAATGAACCCTATGTATTCTGGAAGCTCAGTAGCTCTTAATTTCTATGAAGTTTCAGCCAAACACAGAACTAAAATCTACAAAGGCTGTAGCAACATAGGCTGCTGTATCCATGGAAACAAATGCAGAACTCTTGAGATACAAGAGAGCTTTCCAATTGAATGCATTAACTAGTACGCATTCAAGATTAAGACCTCACGATCTTGGCCTTGGATTGTTAGGTTGGAAACAGTACTGATCATAAAGATGTGAAAAAATGATAACATCTAGTGCTGATTAGGGTTGGGGTAAACTGTCTCATATGCTGCAGATGGAAGAAAAATTTTTGATCCAACCTGGTGATATGAACCAAATGCCTTAAACATATGCATATGCTTTTGACCATACAATTCTACTTCTAGGAATGCATCCTAAGGAAATAATCAAACAACCACACAATGAAGTATACATTTAAGAACATTCACATTGTTAATGGCAATAGCATTAGCAAAATCTTCAAATGGTAATAGCAAAATCCTAGAAACAATACAAAAGTCCAACAATAAGGATTTGGTTAAATATATCAGGAGATATATAGCCATTAAAATAATGATGTTAATATATTTACTAATGTAAAAGTCCATGATACATTACATTTAAAAATCAGGCTACAAGAGTACCATTAGTATTGTCCCACTTTGTTAAAAATATATATAATGCATAGCAAAAAGTCTGTAAAGATATTCCTCAAAGTGTTAATAATGGTTTTTGTTTTTCTTTTACGTTTTCCTTTTTTCTGTACTACCTACTATATACTTTTTAAAAAGAAAAAAATAAAACGTTAGATATTCACTGAAGCTTAGAAATAAACTGAAAATAAGCAGAAAAATAAACTGAATTAAAATGTAATATTAACATGAGGTCTCCAGTTATTACTCACCTTATATGCAAGCATGACAGCATTGCAGTGGTGCCACCACCAAATACCCAAACAGTAAAAAACACAATCAGAAGCGTGGTGCTGAACATCATTTGCCGTGCGTAAGTGGCAGTATCTCGAATGGCCAAGGCAAATGCCATTGCACCACGAAGGCCTACAAGGGAATGGAAAAGGTATTTCTTCAATAACTTATGACCAATGCAAGCTTCATAAATTCAGAGAAATAAAGCACATTTTAAAAACTTAGAAGCTGAACAAATATACAATAAATATTAACATACCTACATATACAAATAGAAATAGAATTTGCATACGATACTGACATACAAAGAACTTTTAACAATTCTTTATATTCATTCATTCATTTGAAACAGGGTCTCACTCTATCACCCAGGCTGGAGTGCAGTGGAATGATCATAGCTCACTAACTCCTAGGCTGAAGTGATCCTCCTGCCTCAGCCTCCTGAGTACCTGGGACTACAGGCATGTGCCACCACACTTGCCTAATTTTTTTTCTTATTTTTGTAGAGATGGGTCTCACTTGTTGCCCAAGCTGATCTTGAACTTCTGGCCTCAAGTGATCTTCCCATCTCAGCCTCCCAAAGTGCTGTGATTACAGGTGTGAGCCACCATGCTCAGCCTTATTTTTTAATTTACAGAGAATAAAATTCACTCTTTTCGGTCTACAGCTTCATGAGTTTTGACAATGCATAGAAGTGTATGACCTTGTGACCACTACCACAGCCAAGACACAGAACAGTTTCATCATCCCCTCTTCCCAAATTCCTTTGTGTTACTTCTTTTTAGTCCAACCTCTTTGTCACCTCACTAAACCCCTGGCAATCACTGATGCATTCTCCACCACTATAATTTTGTCTTTTTGAGAATGTCATATAAATGGAATCATATAGCATGTAACCTTTCGAGACTGGCTTCTTTAACTCAGCATAATATTAATACCTCTGAGATTCATCCATGTTGCTGTGTGGATCAATCATTTGCTCGTTTTAGTACAGAGGATTATTCCATGACATGGGTGCACCACAGTTTGTTTAGCCATTCATCCATTGAAAGACAGACAAATGGGTTGTTTCCAAGTTTGGGCAATTATAAACGGAATTGCTATAAACATTCACTTACAGGTTTTTGTGTGAAAATGCATTCATTTTTACCTTCCCCATTTTGTGTGACATTTCTGAACCAAGGGTTTGGAACTAGAATACGAAGAAATTCCCATAGAAGGGAATGGGACATTATGAAAAAAAATTCTATTTGAGGATGCAACTTCAATGTTTAAAGGAGTTAAACATATTACCAGCATAACATCTCAGTGTGACATCAAGCTGGTATATGTGGTGTGAATGGTTGCTAGCGGTGGGCAAAAGAGGAAAGTTATAACTTACCAGCAAACATCATCATATGTTGAAAATTTGATCCAATCTTACTTCTTCTACCCAAGTTAAGTAAGAGAGATAAGGGGTAAATATTGGCAGCTCTTCCCAAGAAAATAGCAATCTAAAATTATCAATAGGTTAAGGATCATTTCTTATTATTTAGACTATACATTCAAGATGGTGAACATCTATTTTAGGGAGCTCAGTTTCTAACACAGTCTCTTGATTTCATCGTCTAACATAGCACTGTCTAATAGAACTTTCTGCAATGATGGAAATTTTCTATATCTGCACCGTCCAAATAATACAGTGAGCATCTGAAATGTGGCTAGACCAAGGAACTGAAAATTTAATTTTATTTCATTTTAATTAATTTAAATTTAAATAACACATGTGGCTAGTTGCTACAAAATAGGACAGTACAGGTCTAACATAGGAAATTTACTAGATGAAGAGAAACATGTTTAAAAGCAGAAATTCTTTACTATACTTTTAAGATTATTAATAGAATAGAATAATTCATTTCACTGTCAGTGTTGGTAGGAAGAAAAGTAATACTGTCCAAACTTCTCCTTCCTCAGAACAAAGAAAAGGGCAACTCGACCACCTCATATGACTAACATTCCTGCTAGCCACAATATACTCCCCTGAGTCTATGCTTTCAACCTGCTTCAAAGAAAAAGTTTAATATGAATGCAGATTGGTTTTAACTAAAAACCAATTTTAGTATCTTTTTCTCCAGTTTACTGTCTACAGCGACTCCTGCTGTGTAATTACGATTTTTATTATTATATAAGGGTCACAATATAGTCTCCATCCCATTTCTTGAGAGAAACATAAAAGAAAATCTAAGATTAAAGACAAAAAAAGTGGGGGGAATTGTGCTGGCCTAAGTAACTTTGGAAACGAGTGGAGTCTATAAGACTAAAGGCAAAAGGAACCGCACAGAAGCATTCTATGCTCGTAGATAAAGCTGTTTCCCATGGGAGTATTGCTTAACAGTTCTGATACTATTACATGTATACTGGAACTGAACAATCAAGTAAATGGATGGCAGGTGGTGGGAGCCAGGTTTCTCACTGTCAGAGAGGGAGGGTACAAATCAGCAAGGGGAGAAGGCCAGAATGATCCATGTGGTAATGAATTAGAGTTGGAGACATCAGTATGAACTTATGTTTAGCTTACCAGAGATACAGATGGTTACATATATATGAATAGATGTATGAATATACATGAGTTAGTATATACATATATATTTCCTTGCTCTGTCAGCTGAGAGGGCCTAGAAGCAAGGACCCCCAGCAGCACTGAGCACACCTAGTGCCCAGATGTTGATTTCTAATACCATTCTCTGATAAAAGGAACCAGGGTTCCTCAGAGAAATAGCCAATTCTTAGCTGAGGCAGAAAATATACAAGATGAACCTGAAACTTATAGCTCCAGAAAGTAAGGAAGCACTCCCCAAAATAAAAATAAAACAATACAATAATGGGGTATGTCAAAGAGACACAAGAACCCACTGAAAGAGCTGCCAATGGCTAAAGCTGGAACAGTTTGAGCAACAAAATTAAAAAAGTTGTATTATAACCCAAAATATAAAATAGATATCAATGAATCAACATTAATATAAATAAATGACTTAATAAAACAATAAATGTGGGAGAATAGATAAATCTCCTGCATAAAGAATTCCAAATGATTTTGTAGATACTCTGTCCTCAGGGAGGTGGAACCTAATTCCCCACTCCCTAGTGTCTGTGTATAGTGACTTCCTTCCAAAGTAGTATTACATAGAAAGGAGGAAAAAAATAAGTAACTTTACAATGGGGAAACCTGACAAACACTATCTCAACCAAGTCCTTACAACTAACATCAACATTATTAAGTATGTACCCATGATATGACATAATGAGAATGGCACTTTACCTCTGTGGTCTTCCTCCCACAGAACACATAACCCCAGTCTGATCATGTGAAAAATAGCAGACAAGTTCCTATTGCAGGACAGTCTACAAAATAGCTAGCTAGTACCCCTCAAAACTGTCAAGGGTCACAAGAACAAGGAACATATTTGGAACAGTCACAGTTAAGTGTAACATAAGAAAACGTGACGATTAAATGTAATGTGGTATCATGGATGGGACCTTGGAACATAAAAAGGATATTAGGGAAAAACTACAGAAATCTGAATAAAATATAAACTTTAATCAGCAAACCCTTCTACAGAGAGCCCAGTCCATAACAGATACTTTATGGGCTGTGGTCCTCCTGGTGTGTCCTCAAAATCTTGGCTTAATAAACCTCAACTGAGTATGAAAAAAAGTAATAATCTATCAATATTGGTTCATTCACTGTGACAAATGTATCACACTAATATATGATGTTAATAGGGGAAACTGTGGAGTACATGAGAATTTTCTATATTATCTTCATAATTTTTCTGTAAATCTCAAACTATCCTAAAATCAAACATTTATTAAAAATAGCGATTCATATATATATATATATATATATATATATATAACAACAACCAAACATGTGGGCCAATGTGGCAGTGACTGCCAGCTCTCTCCAATATCTACTTTTCCTTTCTTCTTTGGTAGTAGATACTCCTCCCTCCCATCCCCTGTTTTTATCTGGGTACACAGCCGCTCAGATAAAGGATATAATTCCCAGCCTCTCTCGCAGGTAGGTATAACCAGTGATGCTAAGTTGAAGGGATGTGTGCATATTCTGGGTCATGCCCTTCAAGGCAATTGGCAGACTCTGGGGTGAGCCACCTTGGATCACAAGAACAAGGGCAACTCCCTAAGGATGCTGGCAACAAGGCTGTTTGGGTGCCTGATGACTCTGTGGAGCACAGCTGCCACACCAGTTCAGACTTTCAGATGAGAAAGAAAGAAACTTCTATCTTGTTTAAATCTGGGTTAATTAAAGTCTTTGTCACATGAAACCAAACATATATCTTAACTAATACAGCCAGAAAGAGAACAACTCTCTCCTATTTATTAAGAGTCAATTTTCATGGCAGGATTTTTTTTTTATTGAGAAACTTTAATTCCTAACAGATTCAGAAACCTATAGAGAATATTTAGCCTTGTTTCCAGATTAAGTATAGTGCATCAAGCCACTTGACTGCTCAAAAATCCCTCCAAGACCAGCAGGATATTAAGTTACTGATTTCATGGCTATCGTTCAGCTAAGATCTTCTCTCATTGACAGGACTATCTTTTTTACCCAAAGTTCCTTTTCAGACTAAGACTCTGCAGAATGGTACTTCAGTGATATCTCACTTTTTAACAGAGATCCTATGTAGAGTTTTAATTTTTAAAAAGTTTCTGCTAATCCTTTTGACAGAATCTTCACTCTGAGGTGGGGTTTTTAAATAATTCTTTTGAAAACCCATTGTTAAACTTTCCCCTCTCTGACCACAATAACTCCTTATATGTTTCGTGTTCAACTATCCCAGTGTGGTAATTCTTCCACCTCGTTGGGACTTCTAGTCCAAAGATTCCTCTACATTTTCCTCAAAGAATCAGTCCTCTTCTTTCTTCACTTCTCTTCTTACCCCCATGTTAATTAACACTCTTTCCAATAACCTACATTCATTTGTCCCTCTCTGTATTCATCACACCCACCTGACAAAACCCCAAACCTGGATGCAGCCAACTATCTTTCTCCATGCTTACAGCCAAGTATCCCTGGACAAGGTTATACAACAGGGTAGATTAGTTCTACTGCTAATACCTACTCCTCAAACACAAATGGGTCCCTAGCACTGCTCAGCTCTGCTGCCCAGGCTGGAGTGTAGTGGCATAATCATAGTTCACTCAAGCCTTGAACTCAAGAAATCCTCCTGCCTCAACCTCCCGCATTACATTTCTTTTATCAACTCATCCTCCTATCCTCTATAACAACTATTTCACAAACCTTCTCCACATTTCTCAAAACTCCTACGACCTGTGTAAGCCAGCTTCTAAGATGGTCCCCAACAATCCCTGCCTCTTAGTAGTCACACTTTTGTGTAGTTCCCGCCCAAACTGTACCAGGTTGGTCTGTGTGACCAACAGAATACTGCAGAAGTGATGCTGTCATGTCACTTCAAAAATCAGGTTATAAAAGGCACTTCTGCTTTCATTTTGGGGCTCTCTCAGCTCATTGACTCTGGGGGAAGCCATGGGGTGAGCTGCCCTATGGAGATGCCCAAGGGGAGAAGAAGGGAAGCCTCCTGCCAACAGTGACATGACTTGAGTGAGCCTGGAGTAGATCCTCTAGCCCTAGTCAAGTCTTGAGAGAGTACAGTCCTAGCCAAGAACACAACTGCAACCTCACGAGAGATCCTGGAGTCAGAACCACTCAGCTAAACTGCTTCAGGATCCTCGACCCTCAGAAACTACGCCACAATTAGTATTTGTTGTTTTAAGTTGCTAAGTTTTAGGGTAATTCATTACATAATAGATAACTGATATACTGCCCAGCTCCCTATCTCACTTTTAGATGATCTCACTTCCTACTTTATAGATAAAAATAGAAGCCATGAGACAGGAGCTCCATCTTACCAATTCACCTTCATCTCTACATACTCTATCCTCTCCCGTAGCAATGGCATGGCTGTCCCTCTTCCCAATGAAGGCCAAATTCCCTGTCTATATGCTTTGGATGTCATCTCCTCCTGCCTTTTCATGAGGCTTACACTATTGCCTGCTTTCTTTCACATATTCAACTTCTTCCTTCCAACTGGTTTTTACAGACTCAATTTGAGGGAGAGGGAGAGGGAGAGGAAGAGGGTGAGGGAGAGGGGGAGGGGAGAGGGAGAGGGGGAGGGGGAGGGGAGAGGGGGAGGGGAGAGGGAGAGGGGAGGGAGAGAGAGGGAGAGAGGGAGAGAGGGAGAGGGAGAGAGAGAGAGGGAGAGAGGGAGAGAGAGAAGCAGCCTCATTCAACCTTTCCTCATCTGTGCCTTACTGCCCTGTGGCATAGACTGCTAAATGTTTCTCAGTATCCATCCTTTCCTTCTTCCCTTTATTAATAGAGAACAAACAGTTTTATCTTTCAGGGTTGGCAGAACGGTAGGAGACCTGTCTGTCATTTCAATCTCTCAACATCATTTGTGAAATAAACAAAAACAAAAACAGAATAGAATAAAATAAATAGAAGAGAAAAAAGCTGGAATCCTTATTTGTTTTACTCAGAGAAAATTTTTATATATTTAAACGTATTCTTATCAACCACATGCCCCCAAACCACGTGAAAATCTCAGTAAAAAATAGTTTTCAAAATAGGACACATAATAAAGGATACAAATGCTCCTACTACGAATGTTGGGTTAAAGACATGGTTCTGGAAGGTGAATAGTGTCAGCCCCATGTAGGAGAAGATGAAATTCTCTGCTAAGAAATTGAGAAGCTCAAACAACTGAAACAAAAATTTAAAAGGTTAGTCCAGTAAATAAGTTACATAATTTGAAAACATGAGTATTACTAAGATAATGAAACAGACTCTTCAAATATGTAAAGTTCATGCATACATCCAAAAATACATGATTCAGAGGGGAGCAAATGTAGAGATGACATTTCTAGTTCCACAGAAAAAGCCAGAAATGTTGCCCTCTCACGTCTCCCAATCAGCTTCTCTTCTCCAAACCCCATCTTGAGTCATTCCTCTCCTCCTCCTCCAAACCTTGTCAATTTTTCTTGTGGAATATTCCTTGAGTCCCTGTCATTGCCCCAACCTAGCTTTCATCACCTTCCATCCATAATGCTACAGAAAGACCCTAACTGGTATCCCTGCCACCCCCCCCATCAGTGAATCTCTCTAAAAAATGTCAGTTTCAGGATATTTTCCACTTTATAAGCTAAAAGATTCTCATTTCAACTTCTTTTATACCGACATAGAGTGCTTTGTGACAACTCTTGTATCACTGGCTTACCATGTGACTTTACTATTTCCACAGGTCTTAGCCCTCATTTAGGGAGTGAGCATCCTACAGACAGGGCTTCTGCCTTATGGTCTTGTACTCTGTGCCCTCATTGCCCGTCCACCCCAACCCCGTTCATATCACACTTCAGCAAGTGTTACTAACCCAGCAGGTATGTGAGTCTTGCTGTATGAAGGAAGTTAAGGCCCTCCATAATCTGGCATCCCTCTGGCCACCACAGTTATCTATCACTGCTCTTTACCACATGCCTCTGCCCCACAACAGGACAGAGGTGAAGAACATGGGCTCAGGAATCAAAATGCCTAGGCTGGAACTCTGCCTTTCCCACCTGCTAGCTGTGTAGCTTTGGGCAAGCTTGTTAATCTTTTTAATAAACCAGGGTTGCCTTAATACCAAAAAATGAGAATAAAAATTAAAATAAGTATATATTTAATTTTCTTCAAATGATTTATTATGCTATTATTACTACTTATTCTTGTTTAATGCTAATAGCTACACTTTATTGAGTTTTGACGATGTGCCCAATACTATACCAAGGACTTTACATGCATTATCTCATTTTAATCTCACAACAACTCCATGAGGTAGGTACTATTATTATCTCCATTTTAAAGATGGCAAAAGTGAAGCACAGAGAAGTTATGGAACTTGTTCCTGGTCACACAGCCAGCAAGTAGTAGAACCAGAATTTGAAACAACACAGTGACTCCAGAGTCCCAGTTTTATGTCACAACACAGGGGTCTGCAAACTTTTCCTGTGAAAGGCCAGAGAGTAAATATTTGAGGCTTTGCAGGCCACAGTGTCTCTGTCACAACTACTTAACTCTGCCAGGGTAGCACAAAAGCAGCCACAGACTATACATTAAAAAGATATGGGTGTGGCTGTGCGCCAAGAAAACCTCATTGACAGATACGGAAATGAGAATTCCACATAAACATCCTGGGTCACAAAATATTCTTCTTTTGATCTTTTCCCAACCATTTCAAAGTGGACAGAAAGAAAACTATTCTTAACTACAGACTGGCAAGGGCCAGATTTGGCCTGAGGGCTGGAGTTGGCCAACCCCTGCTCTATATTTTACTGCCTTCTTTTTATTCCTGCCTTTATCTGTACTCTTTCCTCCTAGACCTTTCCAAATCTTTCCCATTCTTCTAGGCTCACCATTTCCTCTATATTTCCTCTACAATAGCGTTCCAATTCCTCAAGCCTCAAACCATTTCTCCTCTTCTCTGATGTCTTCTATGGCATATAATCTGAAGCACACCATCTAGGATTTCTATGAGTCGTATTTTTTTATGTGTACAAGCTTCATATCAATAAGACTGGAAGCTCTTACCCTATTCTTGCTTTTTATTCCTTACTCTGCTACCTGGAAAAATGCCAAACTTCCCAGCTGATTTTCTCCTCTATATTTATTGCACTGAATCAATTTGTAAAAAGGATTTGTAACTCAATGTTTATGCTTGCGGGGGAAAAAAGTTTTATCTCTTTTGAGGGGCTAGGGAAAAACATAGGTCATAAACTAAATTTGTGGCTCCAGAAGAAGAAAAGGTGCTGTTGCTCCTGCTTTAGCATCAATCCTTTCTAGGCTAATTTCACTGTGTTCTAATCATTTGGCAAAACTTAAAGCTTCTATTTCTCACTATAACCACATTCAAGTATGCACCTGTTTCTATTCTAGACATTACATTTTGTTCATGTATTTGTCCCATACACCTCATAAGTTTGGAAAATGTTATGCCTATTTCCTTTATCCCCTTCAGGCACCCTGATCATTCAGTACCATATGAAGCCTGATCACTGACACAGTCCCCTGACCCCTGACGTTCCTGGAATATCATAACAGCTCTGCAGTGCCTGAGTGAAGAATGAAGGAATTTAATCTTCTCTCAGCAGATCTAGTCACATCAGAAGTTAACTGTTATCTATATCACACAGCAGTAGTTTCCATCAAAACAGAGTGAGCTTCCAAAACATTCCTCTTAAAAGCCATTAGATTAGGAAAACACTAAGAGAAAAGGAAGCTAATTGCTTATTGGAGCCACAATAATAGCCCTGGCTATTCTGTTGACCTATTTCTACCCTAAAAGCTGTCACTCTTCAATTTGCCAATCCCATCTATTTCTCGAGTCAAAGGAAGAGAAGCTGAAATGAGTAGACATCATTTTGAACAGATCAAAGATTATTCTTAAGTAAAAAAGACTTGTTTTGCTGAAAGAAGGAAAAGTTTATTCACAAACTATAAAGTTCCTCTTACCTGTTTAGTTCTATGCTGAGACTCCGTGGACAAATTATTATATGTATAATGTGCTTGTGTGATGCCACAAAACAATACTGCAACCACACCTATAAAGACAATTAGTTCCAAGTTCATATAAAAGAATGGTTCCCTACTTTTATACTGAGGTTTTTATTTTACAGAAGTAGATTATATACTTAGTATTGAAATTTTCATTTGTGACTTACTTTGTTGAATCACTTTCATTGCATATCCTTTTTACATTCTAAAGTGACAGCTTAAATGCCAACCACAACAAGTATGTTCAAATACTAAAGGAGGTGATCCATGCATAGAAGTGACTGGCAAAGTCACTCCTTTTAAGGACTTACAATCAAAAGGAGAAAGTAACCTACCTGTGAAACCCCATGCTTCAGCCAAGAGGAAGGTACTCCAGGACATTAAGAAGAACAAGCCCGTCTCCAACAACTGGAACTCCCGTAATTTGGTGAACTTTGTCACGTGAGACTGTTAAGGTTGGTAACAAGATCTTGTAATACAGAAGTGCAAAAGAAGGGTTCTCCAGCCTCTCTAACACAAAAGTCACAGAATAAGGAGGCACCAAAATGAAGAAACTCTTAAAATGGGCATCTTACTGAGGAGTCAATTTTGCCTTCCCTTCAGTGAGGAAGTCTTACAGCTTAACCACTCCAATTGTTTTACAGATATCACATACCTTGCCAGAAACCATGCAGTAAAGGACAGGTAGAGACAGGAGCAACAGATCAGATACACAACATGCCAACTCTGACTAGTAACTTTCAACCTAAAGCAAGACAGCTTCCCTAAATATAGCAATTTACATTTATAAAAACATAAAATTTCCATGAGATTTCACATTTATTTGATCCTCTAACACCTCTGTGATGTATAGCATTCATTCCATGATGAAGAAAAACTGAGACACTTCACTCACTTATACAATTCTAACAAGTATTTGTTAGCTGACAGTGGAAGGGCTTGTGCCAAGTTGTTACAAATCTCAGGCTAGGATCTAGAGTCACTTCAACCACTAGGTACTATAACAAAATGATTAACAAGATATACTTCCTACCCTAGAGGAATTTATAATAGGAAAGAGATACTATTTGTACTGGCTCATTCTTCAGAACTCTTTTTACTGCCCCTTTATTCTTCAGTTCACCTATAAAAAGCCATAAAACCAGCCTCTTCCAGCACAAGGCTGAAGCATACCAAACTAAGAGATTCTTGAAAAAGAATAATGTATCTGTTTCGCAGAATAGTATCATAGAAGTTTTAGAGCTGGAAACTAGAGATCGTCTAGTTCCACTCATCTTTCTCACCATCCCCACCCTCCACTTTCCTATACTGAGATCCAAAGAGGTGAAGTGCCAAAGCTTCTATCACACGTATGTCTGCCACTATGCCACAAGGTCCAGGGAGGCAGGGACCAAGGTTTGTCTTGCTTAGCTTTGATACCCAGGGAACAGCATCTGGCATGTAGCAGGTAATCAAGAAATGTCTTTTGAATGAACACAAGAATAACATGTCCAATATTTCTAATCGCTAACTCGTAGCAGTACTAGGACTACAACCTAGGTTCTTTGGGATCTCAGCCCAGTACTCCAGAGCACAAAGTTTAAAACAAGGAGAGATGAAATGGACTCACATATCCTAACCCAGGCACCATATTTTGCTCATTTGGCATCATGGTTGTACACCAGGCGTCCTCAAACTACGGCCCGCAGGCCACATGCGGGTGTTTTTGCCCATTTGTTTTTTTTACTTCAAAATAAGATATGTGCAGTGTGCATAGGAATTGGTTCATAGTTTTTTTTAAACTATAGTCCGGCCCTCCAGCGGTCTGAGGGACAGTGAACTGGCCCCCTGTTTAAAAAGTTTGAGGACCCCTGTTGTACACTTTCTGTTTGTCCTGTTAAACAAAGAGCAAAAGAACGCCAGGCTGACCGGCAGCAAAGAACACCCAGAAATTCTTTGGAATGTATCTACCTTTACATCGATTTAATCTATAACCTTAAAATTCATCCTCAAAGGGATACTGTGTCTAATGATACTTTTGCATTAAAAGTTTTAGAGCACTGAGCACTATGCCAAACAAAGAAATTATTTATTTATTTATTGGCAAAGATTATTGTTTAATGTTTTCCAACCAAGTGCTTAATTATAAGGTTAATAATTCTAACACAATTCTAATCGTGGAATATGGCATAAACCATGGAATATGGCATTCAACTACTTTGTTAGGGTAACAAGAAAAGATAAATATAACAAAAGGATATTAAAGCTGTCACCACTCCAGTAGCAGCACCCATCGCAAAAGATCCACTGAAGATCCCAAGGAAGATCCCGATAGACTTGAACATGGCTGTGACATCAAAGGTGTGACTGTTATCTCCAGCTGGCTGGTATGCCACGATTGAGCTACAGGAGAGAGATTGCTCTTACTTCTTGAAGCAACTTTTACTTTAAAAACATTATCTAGTATAGGGCTTGAAAGATGAAATCAGAGGGAGAAAAAAAACAAAAAACAAAAAACCCAAAACCTTTTGATTTGAATTGACAGAATAAAGACAAAAAGTTACCAAAAATCCCTGCAGTATATCCAGCTAGCAAGAAAACTTGGCTTTTCCTTAAATAACAATTTCAGGAGGTAGAATATTTTTAAAGTCATCTATATGAAAGTTGTACCAAGCCTTTCCCTCCATCCTCAAGATAATGTGCAGTATTATTCTTTCGTGATTCTGTTTAAGAATTACTAGTCCTGAGTGTCTGAAAATCCTAACATACTAACAGGAACAAACTAATAAAAAGTCCCATTTATTTCCAACAGAAGCATAAGAATATAAAGAATATTGTTCAATACTCGACCCGGTCACATTTTGTTTTTCCTATGGGAAGAAAAGGTGACTGAAGGACCGACCCCTCCAACTTTTGGAATACCAGAATGGGCCAAATGCCTAATATCTATTCACTCATTGAAATGGACTTTTATAGGAAAAAGGGCTCAAAAGGCCTTCCAAGGAATTAGAATCCACTCAACAGCACTTTTAGCATAACCAGCTGGATCCTCTACCCCAAACTTCTGAAAGAAAGTCACTCTATACCAGGCCAAGACAGGCAATTACAGGAGACACTCTCCACCGTGAACTCATAGTCCAAACCTGGTCTGAAAAAGCCTCTTTCATAATAGTCACCCCAGGAAATAG
Source organism: Cheirogaleus major (assembly GCA_963574435.1). Classification (NCBI taxonomy): domain Eukaryota; kingdom Metazoa; phylum Chordata; class Mammalia; order Primates; family Cheirogaleidae; genus Cheirogaleus; species Cheirogaleus major. The sequence continues at coordinate 86,134 of CAUYPO010017365.1, read as the reverse complement.
AAATGGCTGAGAAAATCGCCGTTGCCAGCAAGTCTCTGGCAACAGTGCTTACCATTATTAAATCAGTTCTCATCTCAGTTAATTGATGGACCAGCGTTATAAAAAGTCCAGACTCAAAAGACATCATACAAGTCATGTCAAAGAAAAGGAGAAAAAAACCACATTCTTAAGAATATAATGAATTCTCCCTGTGGTTACTGCAATGTTTTTTTCTGATTCAAAGCTAAAAAATGTGCTTGCTATATCATGTAAAACAAGTTCTTTTCATACCTCCCAGGTTAAAAAAAATCTAACACCAAACTAAAATTTCCTAATTTGTATCTATTTTATTGAAGTATAGCACTAACATTAATTTCTGGTAATAGCATCTAGAAATTTATGAGACTCAATCTGAATTATAAATTTTAAACAGTTACATTTAAATGTGCAATGTAACCAGATCATTTTGGGACTAGTAGATTTGATATTATTTTGATCAATATGAAATGGCCTTTAATATCATGCTGCCTTATCTACACATATAAAGGGCCCCACCACCATAAATGAGATTTGACCACATTATAACATTAAAATATAGTAGCTGGCTGGAGAAAAGAAAGGATATTGCTACAACAACCTTCTTTCTCTATGGTGATATTTTTCAAAATGCTGGTTGGAACAAAATATCTATGCCATGCCTCCTGAGGTTGCATTCCCTGGATTAGCTCATGTAAATCATTATTTTATTCTTTAATCACTAAAATGTACAGGAACACACGTACATTTTACATGGGCTGAGAACAGATGAGAGGTTTGTTTTCTTCTTTTTGAGGCAAACACTGGCCTCTGAATTGAAATCTTAACTCATCTTTTGCACGTCAATCAACATTTTAGCTTGAGGCAGCAACATTTTTATGAATACATTTTTTGTTTTTTTTTTTGGAGACAGAGTCTCACTCTGTTGCCCAGGCTAGAGTGCCGTGGCATCAGCCTAGCTCACAGCAACCTCCAACTCCTGGGCTCAAGCGATCCTTCTGCCTCAGCCTCCCAAGTAGCTGGGACTACAGGCATGTGCCACCATGCCGGGCTAATTTTTTCTATATATTTTTAGTTGGCCAATTAATTTCTTTCTCTTTTTTTTAGTAGAGATGGGGTTTCGCTCTTGCTCAGGCTGGTTTCGAACTCCTGACCTTGAGCGATCCGCCCACCTCGGCCTCCCAGAGTGCTAGGATTATAGGTGTGAGCCAACGTGCCTGGCCTAATTGTTTGTTTTCTTATTGATGACTTTTGAGAGTATTTTAGATTTCCTACACAAGTCGTTTAGCAAAACTGTAATTTGCAAATATTTTCTCTGAGTTTGTCCCACTGGCGTTTCCATTCTCTTAATAGTGTTTTTTATTTTACAGAACAAAACTTTCAGTTTTGATGAAGATCTATTTATCAATTTGTTAATTTGATGATTAGAGCTTTTTTGTTTTACATCTTAGAACTTTTTGCAAAACCCAAGTTCTCAAAGATTTTTCTATATTTTCTTCTAAAATTTTTATATTTACATTTTATATTTTGACCTATTATTTATTTTGAGTTAATTTTTGTACAGGGTATGAGGTATGGGTAGAGGTTAATGTTTTTGCATATGACTGTCCAATTATTCCAGCACCATTAGTTGAAAAAACTTTCCTTTCCCCATTGATTCGCCTTCATATTTTTGTCAAAAATCAATTGGCCATCAGTGTGCAGACAGGTGGACACACAAAAAAATCAATTGGCTATCTTTGTGATGCTCTATTTCTTGTCTTTCTATTTTGTTCCATTGATCTATGTGTCTGTTATTTTACCAATATCACACTGTCTTAATTAGCAAGGCTTTACAGTAAGTCTTGAAATCAGGTAGTATTTCTTTGTTCTCTTTCAAAATTGCTTTGTTTATTCTAGTTCCTTGGCATTTTCATATAAATTTTGCATCAGATTGTCAATATCTATTTAAAATATCCATCTGGAAATGTGACTGGGATTGCATTGAACTTATAGATAAATGCAGCCATTGCCACTTTTATATTAATTTATTTCTAACTGAAAAATTCTTTAAGAATTTGTTAATCATTAGTAGCTTATATTCATTTCTTTTATAAATAACAGCATTCATTTTTTACATAAGAAACTAAAAAATAATATTTCCATGGCCCACATTTTTGCTACCAAGGTTTTTAATAATAGAATGAACCTAAAATAGTAAGATACAATAAACAGAGTATTCACATGATTGGAAAATTCAAACAGTACAGAAAGGTAAAATGATGGCTGAGATTTGCTTTAGAATACTAAAACAAACAAATAAACAAAAAAAGCATAGGAAGGGGGACTAGGTGAGCCAAGACTGGTGTAATGAAGAGGACTGTTGAAGCTGAATGATGGGCACACAGGGGTCCACTCTCTCCCATTCTCTGTATTTTTTGTGTGTTTGAAAATTTCCATAATACAAGATTTTTAAAGAGAAGCAGCATGCACATTGTCTTTAACACTTTTAGTTAGGTCTTGAGAATATTGTGAGTAATGTTGCAAGACAGAAAGGAAGAGAGACACACTGACATGGACACCTAGAGACAGAGCGCAGCTGCCGTGTGTGCAGATGGCTAAGCTCTCAAATGCAATGTGGAGTCAAACTGCCGGCAGGTGAAATTGATGGGGTTGGAGCATCCTCCTTGGTCTGAAAGCCGTGCCGTGTAAGGAAGGATTGAAAGATCAGGGTACGTTAGTCTGAGAGGGGGAAACGTTGAGGGAGACCTGACTGTTATCCAACGCTGTAGGGCTGGCATGAGGAAGAAGGAGCTGCATTTTTCAGCTGGCTGAGGGGGCACTGAGTGAAAGACACGGGATGACAGATTGGGGCCCCATGGAAGAGCTTTCTCCTGCTGAGAGCTGTTCACAATGTTGAGGACAACCTTGAAAGGGCGATTTCTGTAGAATCGTGATGGTCACCGGTAGAGAAGCTGTGAAAGGGATTCCTCTCTGATCATTGATCTGGAGGTTGGGTGAGGAGACTTCCAGGATCCCTTGCAAGTCTGAGATTCTATCCTGTTCATCTGATCCCTGTGATCCATTCTTGGGTTTGGCTGAAAAGGGAAGCATATGCCCTTTCCCTTGGGTATCTCTCCTACCCTCTCTTACAGAGATCGTTATCTTCACTTCATCATTAACTATTAATTTTAAGTGCCATTGTAGGTAATATTGTGATATGTGCTATTCCAAGGGAAAATTGTGCTGGGCATTAGGAATCTCTAAGGTGAATTAGAAATTATCCAGGTATGTTTTGAAGATGGAAAGTGCTCAATTAAATAATTATTGAATGAAGAATGACCAATTGAATGAGCAATAAACAAACAGTATTAAACAGCAAGAAGCCTATTTACAAATGGTCCTCAGTTTTAAAGCCAATGAGCGATCACTCCTTATAATTTAATTAGAGCAAGTCTATAGGAAGAGCTGGGACTCCAGTGGAGTAGTGGAGCAGAATTTCTTTTTCTTGACAAAAAAGAAATTATTTGGGTTAAGATTTGGAAAAAATCCACTTTTCAAGCTGTACTTTGGCTGTACAGAGAGGAAATTTGTTACTAATTTCAGATGCCCTGAATAAAGCTGTTAGCTAATAAATCATTACTAATTACTAATCTTGTCATTACTAATCCTGGAGACACTGTGTTATTGGAAATGGGAAATGGGATATAGCCATAGTAGAAAGTATTCTTATACTTTAGCATTAGGGTGATTTTGTTTTCCAGCATCAGTCATAGGGACGGGTCATCTGGCGAAACTGCAGAAGCTGGACCTCAGCTATAATGACAGCATCTGTGATGAAGGATGGGCCATCTTCTGTCAAAACGTGTGGTTCCTCAAAGAGTTAACCGAGCTGGACATTAGCCTTCGACCATCCAATTTTCGGGATTGTGGACGATGGTTTAGACACTTGTTATGTGCCGTGACTAAACTTCCTGAGATCACTGAGATAGGAATGAAAAGATGGATTCTCCCAGCTTCACAGGAGGAAGCACTAGAATGCTTTGACCGAGATCACAAAAGAAGCCTTCACTTTGATCATGGTGGGTTTCAGTAAGGTGATTTCCCAAGTCTTACTAAGCTACAAACCTTTCTCCAAAGGAAAAGAACATGAATGGATTCCAGTGTCATTAACTGAGTATCAACTTTGGGGCCATTTATATAATAATCTAATATGAGTATGTCATTATTCTCTATCTTATGAAACAAAAATGGCATTTTACAATATATTTAATTTGTTTTTGAATACATAGTTAGTTTACTTACTGTTTAGAAAGCCTGACAAAAATGTTTAGATTCTGGTAATGCAACTGCTTTTTTCTTGCCCTGGTTTCTGCCTCTTCTTTTCCTACATGTTAAATGTTCTGAATATAAGGATGTCTGTGTGTGTGTGTGTGCGTGTGTGTAATTCTAATGTGAAAGGCACTGGCTGTCTAATAGTTTTATGTTATCTTTACTGTTGTATGTATCATAAGTTGATCTACTTAGAAAGTGTACCCATCTATGGTTTATTATTGTATGTTCTGATGCCTTTTTATCTCAGTATAAATGATAAACACTAATAATAGTCACTGACATATAAATCTTAGTAAAAAGTGGTCAAAAATTTAAAACCCACTATCAAAAACACATCTTGTTAGAATAAATTAAAACCTTTTATTGTGAAAACAAAAAATTGTTAATATGGTGTCTCTACGCATTTCTTTGACATGGAATTTGTTACATAAAACCGATTTAATTTATTAATGAAAGTTTTTGTGTTGCTTTAAGTGATTTTTGAAATTTTTGGTTTTCTTTTACTAGAGCATGAAAGTCATTGCATGGCAGAGATGTTTGCCTACACATTTCTATTCTGATACTCTCTAATCAAATTATGTTCCGCTTTACTCTTACCACACTAATACTTAGTATTGCAATCATTGTTTGAAAGATATGGAAATTTAAAATCAATGCTACTCCAAAAGAAAAAGTCATCAGGATGAGGAATTTTTGAGTGCTGCAAAAGGGAATGTTTTGGGTAATGTGGTATTCTTTTCTCTGGGCATTCCCATGGATTCCATGAACACCTATGCTTCTGCAAAAACATACGCATGAATGTTCATAGCAGTATTATTTATAATAGCCCCAAACCGGAAACAACTTGATAACCTTCAATGGGTGAATGGTTAAACTGTGGAATACTGCTCAGCAAGAAAAAGGAACAAAACACTGACACATGCAACAACTTGGAAAGACTTCAAGTGAATTATGCTGAGTAAAAAAGCCAATCCCAGTTATAGAATGTGTGATTTCATTTATATGACATTCCTGAAAGGACAAAATTACAAAGATGGGGGCAGGTTAGGAATCAGGAGAGGAGTAGGTGGTAGGCATATCTACAAAGGAGTAGCACGAGGGAGACTGTGGTGATGGAACACTTCTGTGTCTTGATTGTGGCAGTGGTTACACAAAGCTACGTGTGACAAAATTACATTGAATTATACACATACACACACACACACACACGCACACACAAGTGAGTGCATATATAATTGAAATCTGAATAAACTCTGTTGATTGTACCAATGTCAGTTTTCTGGTTTTGTTACTGTGCTGTAGTTACGCATGAGGGAGGGTGAGGGGTACAGGGGTCTACCTGTGCATTTCTTTGGAACTTCCTATAAATCTATAATTATTCCAAAATCAAAGTTTTTAAAGTAGACAGAATAGTTTAATGAATACCCATGTACTCTATGTTCTTCTATGGTTATCAATTTATGGCCAGTCTGTTTCATTTGTATCCCTACCTACTCCCCCAGCCCCTCATGATTTTGAAGGAATTCCCAGGTGTCATATGACTTTATCCACAAATATTTCAGTAAAAGTGTCTTTTATTTTTACACATAAACATAATTCTATGAATAATTTTAATGTAGTAAGACTCTAATTCCTAGATATTTTGCCTTCCTAATCCGTTAGAGTTCATTACCTCAGTCCACCAATTTATAGAATTATTTCTTATTTCCCTTTCCAGGTTTTCCTTTTGGAGCCTTATTTCCTTTCTTATCTTTTGCAGGGATCTTTCCTTTCTTTCGCGCTTTTAGTAGTTCTTCAAATTCCCCAAATCCTTTTCGCACCATTACGCCGTGCCACCATGCCTGAATCTGAAAACAAGATAAACCTAGTTCAGCATCAGCGGGTATCATGACGACATGAAGATCATTAAATCTCTTTGTTCCGATATTGGTATTGAAAATGTGGAGAATGGGAGGTGACTAGAACTCCAAACCTTATTTTCTGTCTTTCTCCATTGGCCAGCCATTCAGGCAATATTTTTTAAAATGTATTTAGCACTTTTATGCGCCAGGCACTGTTCTAGATATTTGGGCAACAGCAGCGAAATGTCAACGTCACTGACTTTCTGAGCTCACATTCCGGTGGGAAGAAGAAACAGTAGACAATAAACACATGAATGTATAATTTGACAGATGGGGACCAGTGCTGTGGAGAATAACAGCTCGTGGTCAGGGCAACCTGAGTGCCTGTACCCTGCCTTCCCTCTTGTTACTGGCCTGTCTGTGCTCCTACTGAAAGCCAGCCCTCACCTGTTTCTTGGTTGCTCTTCCCTTCCACCTGTGCAGGAGCATCCCTCCTCTACTAGTAGACTCTTCTCAGGACCTTCCAGTGGCTCCCCATTTCTCTCAGAATAAAAGCCAATGTCCTTATAATGGCTCACGAGGCCCTATCCCACCGGGCACCTCCCTCTTCACCTCTCTGATCTCTTAGCTACTCTTCCCCCAGCTCATTCTGCTTCCAACGTGTGGGCCTCCTCCCTGCTCATACACCAGGCCCAATTCCAACTCTGGACCTTGGCATTCCCTGCTTCCTTTGTTCAGAACACTCACCCTCATATTCAGATGGCTCGCCCTCCACTTCAAGTGTCTGTTCAATTATCACTGCTATGAACCAAACTGTGTTCCCCCACATTCATACGTTGAAACTCAAATCCCCAATGTGATACAGTGTTTGAAGGTGGGACTTAGGGGAGATAATTAGATTTGAATGAAGTCATGAGGGCGGGGCCTTCATGATGAGATTAGTGGCCTTAGAAGCAGAGATATCAGAGAGCTCACAGCTTTCTCTCTCTGCCCTGTGAAGACACAGTAAGAAGGAGACCTCTACAAGCCAGATAGAGGGCTCTTGCCAGAACTCAACTGTACTGACAGCTTGGTCTCAGAGTTACAGCCTCCAGTACTGTGAGAAAGTACATTTCTGTTATTTAAGCCACCATTCTATGGTATTTTGTTATGGCAGCTCAAGCTAAAACAATCGTCTTTTCAATCCCTCCCCCACCTTCCACACATGCACTACTTCTGGCAATTTCGGTTCCCCTTAACTTGAACTCCTCCCCCACAAGTAGCACTCTCTAACATAGTATGTAGTTGTATGTTTTATATTCCATGTTTTTATTTTCCTCTCACCAGATTTTAAGCAATATGAGGACAGAAATATTTGTTTGGTTCACTGATGTCTCTCTAGTACACAGAACGGTGCCTGGCACATAGCAAAAGCTCGATAAATACTTGCTGAATGAATGGTGTAGTGGGGTATGCTGTTTTGTATAAGGTTGATCAAGGGAGGGCTCTCTGATAAGAGGACGTTCGAGCAGAGACTGAATGAAGTGAGAGCCAGAATCTTGCCCATATCTAGGGGGAGCATCTCTGGATATAGGGAAGAGCCGGTGTTAAGGCCCTGAGGCAGGACCATGCTTGCTCTCGGGAAGAACACGAGGGTCCTGATTGTGACTGAAGCATGTGAGAGTGGGAAAGATGAAACGGGGAGTGAAAACAGCAGATCAGTTAGTGCGGTGATTCTCCAGGGAACAGTATTGCCCCCTAGAGGCATTTTGGAAATGTATGGGCTTTTTGTTGTCTTAAGGTTAAGCGGTCTGCAGGTGGGTGATATGTGCCCTGGCTTATAAAGCCTTTCCAAGGCTGTGCAGGCATGGACAGCTTGAAGGCAATCCACTTCCTGAGCTTCGACTTCCATACGTACCCCTTCCTAAAGTCAGCCTGAGAACATGACAGCTGGCCCCCCATCCCTATCTTCCCCTTCACAGATGCCCCTCTGACACCCCTCAGAAGAAAGGCACACCTTGTACCCACTGAATCTCACTATGGTGCATTGCCCTGGAATCTAAAAATCTCTAGGACACCCCCCACCAAAAAAAAAGACAATTCAAAATACTAGTGTGGATGTTGAAAAAATGAATGACTCTGAGGACTGGGTAATCAATCTTTCTGTAAGACAGGTGGTTTCCAATTCTACCATCAAGAAAATTCAGGGAATACTAGTTGATATGTCAGCTAAGAGCTGCTATCTTACTTTGGGGGATATAAATCTGGAAGAAGTTCGGAGATGTGTGAAGCATTGTTATTTAAAACAAAACAATACAGGCAAAGAAAGTTTCTTTCAGTCTCACCAACTCATCTACATGAACAAAGTTTCTCATGGCTTTTATCTGTAAAATAAAAAACATGATAAACCCTGTCTTATTCTAGTAATCAGTAATATTTATGCGTGAATATATAAACTAAGTGGAAAAAAATCACTCTCATTTGGGTATGATGTTCTAAAAATTCCAATATGTCTATTAATTATCAATTATTTATTATAAATGATTTATAATAAATTTTATGTTGTTTTAGATGATTTTGTACTACTAATAATTGTGATGTAATATATAAATGTTTTAATTTTAAAATTTAATTTTTATAAATATTTTTGTTGCATAGAAGTACGAAAGAGCAATTTATAAATGACTTCAAATAAAAACTATATATATCAATAACCTCAGGATCAATTCTGAGGTGAAAATGGAATGGAAAATACATGTTCAATAAAAAAAGGAATATGATATAAAATTTTCTGCCTGTAAAATGAGAGCTTGTTTAAGTATTTGTAAATTGATCTTGACAAATTATAATGGTATTTAGATTCCACTGGATACAATTAAAATATGGATCTAACAGCTCCATTATAAAATATCAACATTTAAAAATCACTGGAAATTACATCCTTTGCAATGATTTAAACTTTATGACAAAAAATGTAAATATCAGTTTAAAAATATGCAAGAGGGTGCATGGTTTTTCAAGATGCTTTTAGGAAGTATGCAATCAAAAAATACAATTTTCATTCTTTCAGTATAGTTATTCCTGAGTATATACACATTGAAATAAATATTTTAATATAAATTATTTTCCTTTTCTTTCTCCTTTATGTTGTAAACTCAGGTATTATTTTGATTTATTAAAATTATGTGTTTTGGTAGTTTTTATTATCTCTGAATTCGATTTCAGAATACTAAAGGAAGCATCAAAAAGATTTGTTATAAAAGAGAGTATGTTAGGTCTAATAGGGTTGAGGGCCATTGATAGAGGGTCTTGCAGACCAAAGCCTTTGACTTTCATTCCAGGTGAAATAGAGAATTGCCAATTTCAACAGAGAGTGGAGAGATCCAACCCGAGTTTTACAGTGTCGGTGTGACTACTGAGTGGAAGCTGTGTTGTGGGGGAGCCACGGTGGAGGCAGGGACACTAGTTAGGCACTAACATAGTCATCCAGGTGAGAGGGATGGGGACTTGGACCAGTTGAAGAATAAAGAATGTTGCCTGGCACTAACTGATCAACACTATGGTGCTCACACGGTAATAATATTCTCCAGGGTTAGGGGGTTGGGGGGTAAACACACAACTAATGGACACAGTGAGCATTGTAGAGGGGAAGGGCATGCCTCTAATCCTCGCTTGGGTGAGGCAAAGTCATAAAATGTAACCAAAATGTTTGTACCCTCATAATCTCCTGAAATTAAAAAAAAAAAAAAGAATATTGCCTGAAGTGGATACACTCCTGGCCTGTCTGGGGTCTCCTAGGTCTCCGTGGGCTCTCAGCCCTTTGATCCTAGTTAGTGGCAGAGCAGAACCCTGGTCTCTGGGCCTCTGATCCATTTCTAATTTTTCAAACTTATCTTACTGCCTTTGTTAATACAAGCTTTTTTCACTCCAATGAAATAGTCCAAGGAATTTAGATTGTTTTAAAATTTGAAGTTTTGGTTTCCTTTGCCAGTTTGTTGGCTTCTTATCTGACAAGAGAGAAGGGACATAAAAGATGAAAATGCTAGGGCTGACATTAAAAAATTATCTCCTTGGGCTCTGGGGACATAAAAGTAAATAACAGTCTATCTTGAGAAGGACAAGGTGTAGATTCATAATGAATCTCTACGTAGAATAATCTGCAATGTATTTTATACTAGACTCCCTCCAAAGCAAGTGTTATCAAAAGTCTGCGCTGATTTTACCTTTGTTGCCATTATTTTCATAGTTCTCTTTTCCTTAAGGTAGTTCCATATGGCCTCTTTGCCTTCAGCACACACTTCTTCTGGGGGTTCACTCATGGGATTGCCCATCAGTGTCAGAACCTTAAGATTCACTAGAGAATCCAAATTCTCCGGAAGACACGTGAGCAAGTTGTCATCCAGTAGAAGTTCATTCAAAGCTGAAAAGAGTTATTTTTAAAAACGGTGAATTTATCTTAAGAATAAACATTAACCTGTCACCTAAACCTGCCCAGGTATATGAGGGATCCACCTCTGCATTTGTAAGAAGACCGAGAGGAAGAATGTACAAGAACTGACACAACCTTTTATATCATCTAATAAAAGATCTGTTTCTACATTTGTTCCTTCTCATGATAAGGAGAATAGAATTCAGTCTTCAGATATTCCTATCCCTCTAAGAGTGAATGTCTTTGTTTTGTTTGTTTGTTTGTTTGTTTTGGTTTAGAGGAACAGTTGCTAACTGGAACTGACAGCTCACTGGCAAAAAACACTCTCATACCTGTTCCTTGGCTCAGCAGAATATTGGAAAAATTGACTCTGCATGCCTTTAGATTGGATACTCCATTTTCCCACAGGCCTCACTACTCCCTGTTATTATACCAAACTTTGGTCCATCAATGTCCCCTGCCTGATGCCCAAAGAGAGTGGAATGTGGGCACCTGAACCACAGAGTCATTTCTCTACTACTCTCAAATTAAAAAGCAAATTAATTTTTTGAAAAAAATTACTATCTGTCATAAAAGTAATATACATAGCTTGTAAATAGAAATGTATGCATGCAAAAACAGCAAAGAAAGGATAAAAATGATTCTTCCTCTCCTTCCCTTTCCCACCAACCCTCTCACATCTTAATTGTCACAAGGAACCACTGTTATCAAATTCTTGTGAGTCCTTACAACAAATATCTAGGCACATGCAGGCTTACAGATACATGCACTTAAAAGTTTGTAAATCAAAATGCTATCATATCATAGAGAATAGTCTGAATCTATATTTTTAGCATAAGAAACCATCTTAAATTGTTCACTGAGAGAGAAAAATGGCTGGTAAGCATAAAAAAGATCTTCAAAATCACTCAATGGAAGAAATGTAAATTAAACATCAAAATGCAAAGTTTAACCAATCAAATAGGCAGAGATGAAAAGTCTAGGAAGACTCAGTATTGAGGGAGAAGAGAGAAATACACTTACATCATACTCAGTGATAAATGACGTATAAACTCAGTCATTTTTCTCCATGTGGTTCATCAAAAGAGAAAATAAATATAGGAAATTTTGTCATGAGACTGGATATTTGGAAAACATAAACAAATTATATGCATTTAAAAAGAACAGGCAAAATTTAAATTTAAGGCTGGGCGTGGTGGCTCACGCCTGTAATCCTAGCACTCTGGGAGGCCAAGTCGGGTGGATTGTTTGAGCTCAGGAGTTCAAGACCAGCCTGAGCAAGAGCGAGACTCTGTCTCTACCAAAAATAGAAAAAATTAGTTGGGCATGGTGGCGCATGCCTGTAGTCCCAGCTACTCAGGAGGCTGAGGCAGAAGGATTGCTTGAGCCCAGGAGTTTGATGATGCTGTGAGCTAGGCTGACGCATGGCACTCTAGCCTGGGCAACAGAGTGAGACTCTGTCTCAAAAAAAAAAAAAAAAATTAAATTTAAAAAGTCCAGTTACTTTGACATGTTAATTTCCTACTGTGCTATCTAATAAAATTCATCTGATTTAATGAGGCAAACCAAGTTCTCTTTTTATAACTTCTTTATAACAACTCAAAGTCGTTGGAGCCAGTGTAAATAAATATTAGAGACAGGAAAATGGTAAACATGAAAAAATTTTGAGAATGTTTCACTCCTGCAGGGACCAAAAATAGGATAAGAATTTATGGTCAGGAGCCTTACTAAGGAGTGCTACATCCCACCCTGTCCCTAATTTTTTAATGTCTTGTGGAGAAGCAACAGCTTTCACTTTCATATTCATTCTTCCTGCTTTCATTAAAGAATAGCCATAGTTATAAACCTGAGAATTCAGTGCATTATGGTCAAAAAGTGGATGGATGGATGGATATACAGATAAAGAATGGCCTAGACTGAGACTACAACTGTGAACAAAAAGAAAAAGGGAAAAAATGGCTTAGCCTAGTGGAAAACATTTGGGTATTTAAATAGGAGTCATATGATTTTCCATGTCAATCATGTAGCTCCAAAAGTCCCTTTGCTGATTTCACCACTCTGGGTCAATGCTTTTTCTTTTATTCAAGTGACTTAGTGACCTAGATGAACATTTACTACAGGACCCCAACTCCAAATTCTGGCACCTAGTACGTACTCAGTAAGTTATTGCTAGTGTTGTACTGAATGTATGAATGAATGCTAATTTTCTTAGCAGTTGCCATTTACTTCTCTTTTCAACCCCCAATAAACAATCTAACTGCTTTTGCAAGACTTTTAACCACACTAACCAGGGCACCTGGCCTCCCCCATGTCACTCGTGAGCCCTGCAAGGAGTTAATGGGATAGGGCTCAGCTCTCTGTACACTGAGTTCAGTCTTCAGTAAAGCAAGGAAGCCATTATTCACGGGAAATACTGGCCTCAAATTCTACTAGGCTGTGGATCTACTAAGTTTCCTCACCTTGTGTGTGGCAAATGGCATCTGGAAGTTGCTTAAGCAAATTGTGCCGGCAATCAAGAACTTCCAGGTTAGGCATTGACCCCAAGGCTACGGGCAGGTACTCCAGATTATTGTTCTCTATATACAGTTCTTTAAGACTCTGAAATAACATGAGAGTATACCATAATGATCTTTACCTTGATAAATGAATTGTAATAACCAGAATCACCTGGGGGCACCCATGTACTTTTAATAGGAGAAATTATGCACTGGGATAAAGGGAAAAACATACTTAAATGATCATGATTAAGAAATAAAATTATTTTTGAGTAAAGCCATTAGACTTCAGTTCCATTTATGCAGGGAAAAGAGAATATGGGAGTCTAGTGCTTATTTCTTTTACTAAAACTTTATGGAAAAATAATTTGGATCATTTATCTACATTTATCATTTGCTCTCTTTTAATAGATAATTATCTGTGGGAGTTGTTACAGATTTATAATTGTCTCAAATACCAACCCAATATTACCTAAGTGGAAGTAGCCAAAACATAGAAAATGGGTTTGAATATATTGAAATTAACTCTTTTCTACTTCACTGGGCAAAAATTTAATGTTTGCATTTTGCCCTAAGATTGTAGCAGGACACGTACAAAGAGCAATCTGATGAAAGGGGTTCTATGAACACAGGGCAAAGGAATGGAGAATTAGGAATAGGAGCCCTGTGTCACATTGAGAATTACCGGTGCTGTACGTGCCATTGCATTACATACCATTGCATTATCGAGGGTTATGTAGTGGCCCACACCTACGTTACCACTAAGAGTGTAGTAACAGGAACATGAAAAAAAACCCAAACCAGTTCTTTAAGCATGAGTATTTAAAGACACAGAAGTATGGCTACTTTGAATGAAGTTATAATATCTTGCTCTTTTGTTAGGATTCTGCACAGTACTGTGGACCCATCTTCAGCATAAACCTAGAGTAACATAATTTCCCCTCTCCAAGCAGGGAGGGAGGTCACACTGCCCCTAACAGGGAACCTAAGCCTGGGTACCAAAATGCAGGCTCCCAGCCATGCCACTTGTACAATACTTTAACTGAAAATATCCCAATTTTCAGGGGGCTACTTATAAAAAAATGGAAATTAATGGAAAGAGGTATGACTCAATTTCTGCAAATAAAACATGCCAAACCACACAGTGGAAAGGAATATGGCATGACATGTCCAACAGCAATCACAAAAAAACTGTTATGGGGGTTGGTCAGTGACAGTGGAAGCCTCAAAATGTAAAAATGACTGCTTGTTTGGAACCGGAAGTCTAGCATGTATGATTCCACATCCGGCCTGTGGGACACCTCATGCTTAAGGGTCAGTGGCTTGTGTTTCTTTGCCTGCTCATTGGGGAGGCTTACCTGCAGTTTCCTAATGTTTTCTGGCACATAGGTAAGCTTGCATCCCTGGTCTTGTCCAATGTATAATTTTTCTAAAGATTCTAAAGAAAAGACTTCCTCCGGAAAAGAACAGAACTCATTTCCTGTTAGTCCAAGTATCTTCAGTTTTGAAAGTGAGCCCAATTCTGAAGGTAACTAGAAGTATTTTAAAAATGTAAGTTTCAGGTTAAGATTATTTTTAACAGTCAGAAAATAAATTGGGCTTTTGGTTTTAAGGCAGATTGCGAAACAAAAAGTGAAGCAACTTAGCATCTTATAGCAATGAAAAGTTTGCATATATGTCTGCATGTTAGTATTTATACTAGGAGATCTGAAGTCTCTGCTCTTCACTTTCATGCACTGCTTTAAATTGGAGCAATTTTGAACCTACTTTCTTGCAATTTGTGAACTTTAGTGTGGCAAATGATTGATATTATTGAAAAAAGTACTAAAGTTATATGTAATATTACAATAATATTCATAATAAATTCAGTTATTCGAACTGATAAATTGAGTTCTAAAAGGCTTTAACAATTTTGAAACTCCAGTCGAAATCTCAGTTGGAAGCAAACATGTTCAAACCATTTCTAGTCAGAGTGTTCAGTGAACACTATTACGATTCTATCTTGCTATGTTCTGCTTTCCAGTGAATACTGAGGCTTGTGTGCCCTGTGTGGTTTTGCACAGGTGTTTCACAGACTGCCATACTTTCAGGGCTGGAAGGCCTTAGGAAGGTTCTCTATTTCAACCCTCTAATACAATGGTTGAATATGTTTTATAGCTAGCCATCCAGACGTTATTTACTTTGGCTATTTATTTATTTTAATTTTTTTCAGCATATTATGGGAGTACAAATGTTTAGTTTACATATATTGCCTTTGCCCCACCTGAGCCAGAGCTTCAAGTGTGTCCATCCCCCAGATGGGGCGCACTGCACCCATTAGGTGTGAATATACCCATCCCCTCTCCCCCCACCATCTGCCCGACACCTGATGAATGTTATTACTATATGTGCACTTAAGTGTTGATCAGTTAATACCAATCTGACGTTATTTAAACACCCCCTCCTGTAAGGAAAAGTTAAGTTACCATCAAAATGTTTACTTCCCAAAAGGCAGTTTTACAACCTCATAGTAATTGGGTGGGGGGGGGGTAGTTTTAGAAATTGAAAATCACATAAAAGATTTTTTTTAAAGTTTAAGGTCCAGGACTTTTATAATGTATGGTGAACACATGAGATTGGTGTTCCTGGCACCTATTATTAAGTTAATAATAGGTAAACCACATCTATTATTTGGTTATGGTTGTTGATTTCCAAATCCTCCTTTTCTCCCCCTCTGCAGTTGTCCTTTGCTTTCAATAGCAATTATGTTCTTTTTAATTTAAATTAAAAAATAATAGAGAAACATAAAAACATGCCCACTGCCCAAATCTTTTAATAAACAAAATGAAATACTGCAATTAAAGTTGAGTTCCCTTACGATCCCTTTCCCATTTTGTCAGCTTCTTCCCCTCTTCCCAGAGGCAGCCACCATCAAGAATTTACTGAGCTTTCTTCCAATCCATATTTTTATAGTTTTATTACATATATCCATAAAGTATGTGTTGTGTGTTTATCTATGTATGTATGTGTGTATATATATGTAGTTTTGTCTGGTTTAAAAATTTAAAAGTGGTTTCATAAGGTCCTGCAATTTGATATGGAACCTTATGTTTTTCTTTTTAATAAACATCATAATTTTGAGATCTATCCACACTGGCACATATACTTCCAGCTCACTTAAGTTATTGTACAGTATTCCATTTTATGAATTACACTGGAGTTTATTTGCCCACTCCTTTACTAACTGACATTTAGGTTGTCTCTCATACTTCATGATTATCAACAAAGCTAAAGCAACCACTTTTTAACATGCCACCCTTCACACACATGGGACAGCTTTTCTAGGGACAAATCTGTTTTTATTGTTTCCTATGAATGGAACATCAAGCTTCTAAGGCTGTATGTGTCTGAAAAATCTGCTGTTTAAGGAAACCATGTCAGGAAATGGTCTTTGTTGAGAATACACACCCTGGAGCCCAGTAGCTCTGGTTTGGAATCTTGGCTCTATCACTTACAGGGTATATGGCCTTGGACAAGTTAGTTAAGCTTCCTGTCCCTCATATTCTTCATATATCATTGAGGACAAAAAGCCGTTGTAAGGGTTAAATGAGATGATCATGTAAAACACTTAGCTCATGACTGGCACGTACATATTCTAAATAAACATTAGCTACTATTTATGATTACTATTGCTATCAGGAAAAAAGAAAGTAATATAAAGTATCACCTTGTCAGATATATTTGGTAACCCTGGATTTTTGCCCATAAAGTCAGTTCAAATTTGCTGTCTAGACAGAGAACCACACCAACTTAGGGCAGGAAGGGCCCTGATAAAAGCATAGTGACAGCCAGGAAGGGAATCAGTACCTGCTCTATTTTATTGTCATCCAGCGCCAGGATTTCCAGGTTCTGCAGCGCACAGATCTGCGACGGACAGTGACCCAGGTGGTTGCGGCTGAGATCCAGGAAGTTCAAGCTGACCAGCCGCCTGAAGCAGCGCCGCAGCCGGTGCAGGCCGGTGTCGCTCAGGTAGAGCAGGTGCAGCGAGGGCCACCTGCAGATGAGGCGCGGCACTTTCTCCAGGGGGTTCCCGCTCAGCCCCATTTCGGTCATACTGTTGAGCTCGGCGAAGGAGTTCGGGATGGAGCGGAGGACGTTGTGGGATAAATCGAGCACCAACATCTTGTCACATTGGTGCAGAGAATCGGGCAGGAAGGACAGGTTGTTATAAGCCACGTAGAACTTCTTCAGCCTCGTCAGATTCCCAATTTCTTCTGGAATGGCATTTAGTTTGTTCTCATCCAGGTCAATGATCTCCAGGTTGTAGAGAACGCAGAGCTCCTCAGGGAAAACGTCAAATTGGTTTTGCTTCAGGTAGATCTCCCTCAGCTTGGTCTGGTTCACTATTTCCTTGGGCAGACATTTCAGGTGGTTTCCGGTCAGTCCGAACAGCTCGAGATGGTGAAGGCTTTTACAGATCACGATGGGGATCTCCTCCAGGTCAGTCTGGTGAAGCCGGAGCTCGCGCAGGGTGCGGAGGCAGCTAAGGACGAGGAGAGAGGCGGGGAGGATGGGGTTGCAGCTCAGGTCCAGGCCCTCCAGGCTGCTCAGCGCCCCCAACTCCGGGCACAGGCTCCTTAGGTTGTTCTTGTCCAGGTAGAGAATCTTGATGTTCTTTAAATGCTGAATGTCCTGGGGAATTTCTTCAATCTGGTTATTTTCCAAATGCACTTCTTCTAATTCTTCTAATGCTAAGATCTCCGATGGAATGGCAGTCAAGCCCTGATGAGATGCATCAATGAAAAATGTTCTATCAGTGACTTGTGGGTCATCTCTGTGAAGAATTTTAGATAAATGTTCTCCTGATTTTATTTTGTCTTTTAGCATTATTTTTAAGGCAAGTTCAAACATTCACAATCTGAAATACTGTGAAGAGAAAGAAAAACAATCAGCATTGACCTCCCATGAGACTTGCTATCCTTAAGAAAGATAAAATTAAAATCTAGTTGGTTAAACTTAGTACTCAAAATTATGTCACAACATAAAATTTAGGTTTTTGTGTTTCATGTTAGGAGAAGAATTAAAGTATAGGCTCCTCTTTCTTCTAACAGGTTGAGTCAAATGAGAAAAATGATTGTCTAATTTCAGTTTTTTAAAAATGTCTATTTTGATTCTGTTGCCAGGTAGGATGCAAAAGGTTGCAAAAGATAATTGCTCTTACCATAACATTGAGAAAACACTAGAAAAAATCCATATTTTAAAATATTACACTTTTTTATAAAGCTAACTGAATTGTAGATGAAAAGAAAGCTAAAGGAACTAACTTCTGGAGATGGACCAGCCTTTCCTAAACAACTAGAGACTGTGAGTGGGCCCTTTCATGGCTGGTGGCATTTTCAAGTTTGAGGACTGGCAGCCAGAGAAGAAGGCTTTCCATAGGCACAGGCAAAGGAACTTCTGGGATAAGAAGAAACCAGCCAAACTTTTAACAGCCATATATGGGTTGACATGGTGGATTCAAATTTGGAGTAACCTCAAATGTAGAGTCAGTTCTCTCCACTAGCCAGTTCTCCCCTAGACTTTGGTTGGCTAAATGGCCTTAGGGATAGTTGCAGGCTGATCTGGAAAACAAGAGCAAGATCCTGTAGTTTCATAGTCTTACATTCCTAAGCCTGGCTGGAAGGAGGGATTTAACTCTTTAAATAAGACATTTGAAATTGCAGTGAATTGAAATGAACTAAAACTGCAATCTAGAAAGAAATTACAGTCCTTAATAAGTGGAGGACAAGTTTATGGATTAGAATACTCAGTAATTTTAAGATGTCAATATCCTCCCAACTTGATCTATAGTTTCAGTGCAATTCCATAAAAACCTCAGCAATTTTATTTTCTTTTTTGGTAGAAGTTGACAAGCTGATTCTAAAATGTATATGAAAATGCAAAGGATCTAAAGATAATCTTGAATAATAAAATTTGCAGACTTACCCTACTAGACTTATAAACCTTATAAATCCAAGATTTAATATTATATTACAGAAAACTAAGTCTTTAATATACCCACCCCCCTCCCCAGAGTCTACCACAACATGATGTTGGCCAGGTTGATTGCAGCATCTTTGACCTTCTTTTTAGGATGGGGGCATTCCTGCTGGAGTACCTAGACCTCTCATCCATCACAGAGGCCCAGTCCCTAGTTGAAGGGGGTGCATTTCCAGCCCTACAGTATCACTGCTCCTTACGACACAACAGTATGTGGTTCAGATCCTTGTTACTTTATGCCTATCCTCAAAAAGAGCTCTGGGACAGTGTTATGTAAAGAGACGAAAAGATTTACCACTTTGGCATGAGGATTACTTTAAGCCAAAGGCACACTTGAAAAATAGCAGAGACAAGAAAGGTATTCTAACTTTCCCTTTTTCCTTCTGAAAACAGGAGATAAAAATTCCCATGTTAAAGATGCCCTCCCTATACCTGGAGAAAGGAAACATTCTTCCACAGGGAGTCACAACTGAGAGAATTCTGTATAGCCAGACCTTGTTAAAAAATAATTCCTATCTTCCTTTAGCTTCCCCACATAATTTACTGATCCACAATTGCATTTCTTTGTTCAACCTAATTTTAAAGTATTTAGATTTTGCCACTTCTTTGAGTCTTCATTTCTTTGAGGCCTCCCATTATCATGCAAAACTTATATTAAATTTATATTCTATTCTCCTGCTAATCTATTTTATGTCAATTTAATTCTCAGACCCAGCTGGGGACCCTAAGAGGGTAGAGGTAAAGTTTTGCCTCTCCAACAGTAACACCACCCTTTGCTTTGATAAAAAAAACTTCTGGGAAACTATAAAATTCTTGAAAAATTAAGTCTCCTCTCAATACGGAGATGAAGTTCCATATAAACTTCAAACTTGAGTGGAAATCTTTTTATAAACAAGCAATGTAAATTTTCAGCAGCAGGTGGAAAGAATGTCAAAGGCCAATAATAAAGGCAGATTCTGGGGTATTCAGATCCTTGATATGTTTCTTCTTAAGAGAAATGGTTGGAGGAAAAAAAAAATCTACAATCTTATAATGAGCTCTGAAAGATTCCTAGAGTATTACTAAGCTGGAATCCAGTCACCACATCTTTTTGAAAACCTCTGATCAGTTACCTAAACTTGGAAACATTCCTTTGCAAGAACTGTTGGTGCTGAGCAGTGTGCCCCCATCACCAGTGTCACCAAATTACTGATCTGAAATAGCTTCTCAGGATTTGTTAAATAGACTCAAAAGTGGCATTTTCTCCATTTTCAAAAATATTCTACCCTTCATTCGTGTACTACCAAACTATAGATCCAGTAATTCACAGGCAAAATCTTTTTTATTTACTTATTTTTAAAGAATTCAGTCTTTCATCAAACTGTTATCTTACATAAAGAGTAAGAAGATTTTGGTCACTATTCCACTACTCTACTGTCTCATCAGAAAATAACACTGTAAACTTTTCATATTACCCACTCTTCTTTTATCCATGGTTCAAAACATTTTTAAATAACAGAAAATTAATTTTGTCACTTGCATATTCAATACCTAAACAACATGCATGCCTGAAAAATACCGGAAGTTAGAACTTCAGATATTTGTCAGAAAATTCAACCAGGAATTTATCCCTGATCCAATACTTGCTAGCAACTTGGTTAGCCATCTAATAGTAGGGAAAAATAGCTAATGTATGTGTTACATATTAATTCTGTCAGATCCTTTGAGTTCTATCTTCAAATTATCAGAAAACATACCTAGACCATATTATATGTATTTTCTGGAGAAATGCCTTCCTTAAATTGTAAGTAAACATCATGCTTTTGGCTCTTTAAGTAAAGTTACAATGAAAGAAACAATCATTTGAAAAATGTTTCTGGATCTTCCATAAAACTATAGTCAAAGACATTGCCTATTAAGTTACTTACATGAAGATACTCACACTAAATCTTCCTCATAAGAGATACCAAAGACATGCAAATGATGCCTTTTATCGGAGCCTGGAGACTACATGCTTTCACGTATTCCTGTTCTCTTTCACTCCGACTTACAGAAAACTCAGATTCAAGTTACATCCTTCCACTCTGGGATCTTTGCATGTAAGTACTCAATGAACCCACTTAAGTTTCCTCCAAGCTGGCTCAGCAACATCTTCCTCCCAGCAATCAGCAATTCTTAAGGGGAGGGGGCTGTTTCAACTATCTCCCTCCACTACGCGACAATCACTGGGGGTAATACACTGATGGAAATGAGTTGCACATGTGGTCAGTGTCTTTTTGACCATCCTATTTGATATGCCTTTGACATGCAGGCTGTAGTTCTGTGTAAATACTATTTTTTGTTTTGGTTTTGTCTTGCTAAGTCAGACAAGAAAAACAGTGTTGTAGGTGCTGTTTTACCGGTTAAAGCAGCTCTTTTCGGTTTATTCTGACCCTGTTTATCTGTCACTCTAGAACCAAAGTCTGATTTTGCACTTCTTATTTTCTTGGAGGAGTATCCCTCCCTTCCCCTGAAGCAGGATCCTTCACCTCTCCTTACTTTCTCTTCTTAATTCAAAATACTTTTAAGGGTGGGATAGAGAAGGGCAGATACGAAATGAAGCCTGGACCCACTCCTGGCTTTAGTATTCCAAATTGTCTCCCAATTTTGTTGGGAGCACATGGGATAAATGAACGCATTGTTTTCTGTCATCATCATGTTTGACCTGTAGAACAAGCGATGCTTTATATCTGTAGGCTACACAGGGTTTTAAGAGATCTCTTTCTTGGCCAGCAGATTTCATGGCAGCGGAGAGCTGACACGGAATTGCCCAGCGGGATAGTGTGAGGCCGGGAGGACTCAGATATTTTATTTTTCACTTTGTAACTCTGTTCATAAGCGGTCTGGTTTCACCTTGCTGGTTTTCCTCCACCTTCTCACCCGCAGGCTCAATTCCTCTACTCGCCCCCTCCATCTCCTTCTCTTCAGAATGCAACCCTCAAACAGAAGATCTTTCCTTTCTTCCTCCTTTTCTCCCTTCCTCTTCTGCCTTCCACGTCCAAGTACCAAATCCTGCCCATGTTACCCTGTAATATTGCTCGATTCTGTCTCCCGCCCCGCCTTCTCCTTCTCCTGATTCCAGCCTTAGCTGAGGCCTTATTGTCTCTCCTGGGCTGCCGCGGCTGCTTCAGACCCAGGTTCCCTGCTAGGTCCTGTCAAATCCATCCTTCCTCGCCCGGCCGCCGCCGATGAGGGCTCCCAGCACCTGCCCCATCGCAGCCGTGCTCCTCAGAAGACGCACAGGGCTCCGCGTGCATCTGGCCCTGCCCGCCTCCCCACTCAGCACCGACCCGGGAGCACCAAAGTACCTGCGTGTCTCTAGCACGCACCAAGCAGTTCTATCCTCTGGCAGCCTCACCCGGACCAGTCCAGTTGTCACCTCCTCCAAGAAGCCCTCCCTTATGGCCCCATCCCTTCGCAAAAGCCTTTATGCTCCCAAAGCCTTACGCCCTTAAAGGTGCTAGTGCTGCTACTGTCTGCCTCTGCGCTTGTCCCCCGCGGGCCTGTGCGCACTTTGCGGGATGGAATATGTCATAATCCTCTTTGTAGCCCCAGGCCCCAGCAGCTGAGCCCCCCAAACCTCAGGAACTCCTCCCTGCAGAGGAGTCAGGGAGCCCTCACTCAGTGTGCCTTTAACCCAGGGCGGGGGCGGGGCAGAGGAGCCTGCATAGAATCAGCGGCCACTGCCTGTGCAGTGAGCCTCAGGGCCGGCAGGAACCGCCTGGACAGCGCGGCGGCCGGACTCGGCGCTCCGGACCCCGCCCCCCGCGGCACGCGCGGTCGCCTTGGCAGCGCGGCGACCGGGGCCTGCGGAGAGAGAGGACCATGTGGAGCCGCGAGAAGAAGGCGGCCCCTGCCCCTGGCCCGGCCCCTGCCCCGGCCCCTGCCCCTGGCCCGGCCCCTGGCCCGGCCGCGGCCCCGGCCAGGCCCCCCTCTCCGGCCCCAGCCCCCGCGGGCAAGCGCGGTAAGAAGTCGGGTGCCCTTCGGCACGGCCCGGCCTGGCCCGGACAAAACGCGCGGGCGGTGCCGGTTGGCACCTGCCGATTCCCCGGAGAGGCTGCCGGCCCCAAGCTGTGCAGCAGGAGGGTCGCCCCTGGGAATCCCAGCTGTCGCCAGATCTTTGGAGCGCCCCCAAACGCGGCCGAGAGAGGAGCCCCAGGCCACTGCGTGGGTCCGCCTTTTGTGTGATAGGTTGCTCAGGTGAAGGTGTGCCTGTCCCTGTGCTCGTACGGTCTCCAGGAAGGTGTGTCTGGGGGCTCTTCTCGGCCCGCATTTTGTGGAAGCCCCAGAGAGCAGGCCCAGGTGGGCAAGAGCATCTTTAGACCGCTCTGACGTTGCACCTATATACCACCTCCGTCTTCAATATTTCTCTGCCCGTGGACTATCTCTAGCAAGCTAAGCATAGCCAGAATGGCAACCCCTTCCCCCCATTTCGATTTTGGGTGCTTGTTTTAAAGCGTGTGTTTGTGGATAGGGAACTGTGCCAGGAGCCTTCCTTCATTCTCACTGCACTCGGGAAATGCGCATTGTTACGCTCTGCCTTTAACATAAGAGGAAACTTGAGCTCGGAGAATTGAGGTTGCTCAAAGTTACCCACTGCAGATTCTGAGCAGGGCACCCAAGTCTGACTCACTCTCAACCCTTGGATTTCCCAGTACTTCGCTGCTCCAGTATAGAAGAGCATATTTTGGAGAGAACCACGTCCAAAATATGGAAATTTTAAACCATGCTGCCAGAGGTGCAGATGAAAAATGAAATTTGGGTTAGTTAGATTCCTGACATTTTCCTGCATAGCTGAGTTATTCCCTAGTTTTTACTTTACAATTTGAAGACTGATTATTTTTCTCCTAATATGAATGCAGCATAGGAAATAAATTTTTGGTGCCATAAAATCCTGACATACAATACAAAGATGAGTTTTAAATCAAAGGGAGAGTAGCAGAAAAATATAGCAGAAACTTTTAAACATTTGAAATCCATGGCTAGCTAATTAAATAAGAATCTTTATATAACTTTCTATGCTATTTTTAGCTTGTAATCTGAAATTCCTCTATGCCTTCATAAAAATGAGTTGTAAATCTGACACAATTCTGTGTGTCCTGGATTTGGTTCAGGCAGCACTGAATTTCAGATTCTCAGGGCAATCATTCATTCTCTTTTTAATACCAAGGAAGATAGTAGCCAGAAGGGAGGAAGGAAGTCCAGTGGGAGCCCAGCTCCAATTTCTGTTGGGGGGATCTACTTGCTTTGTTTCCTGGCAAGAAAGCTAAAGCCGCATTTTCTAGATTTTATTCCAAGTGAGCCATGGTGACATAAGTGGAAAATGCAGCATTCTCATCTTTCCTCCCCACTAAGCTCAACAATTTGAAGTCTTTGTGCACATGAGTGTTTTAAATTGTAGATAAGCCTCTGTTCAGGTTTGTTTAAAACTCAGCACATTTCAAACTTATCTGACAATAAAACCTATTCTATTTGGAACGTCTTTATTTATTTTTTTTATTTTTTTATTTCAGCATATTATGGGGGTACAAATATTACGGTTATATATATTCCCCGCGCCCCCCTCCCCCCTCAAGGCAGAGCCTGGAACGTCTTTAATCAGAGAATTGAAGTTGCTCAAAGTTACCCACTAATGTTCTACATCTTGAACATTAGTATCTCACAAAACACAGTTTGGGGAATATTGTGCTACAGTTTTATTTGAATATATGAAAATGTCCTAAAATAGGTGGAAGTTTCATTATGTACATCCATCCATAAATTATGTTGACATTAAAAATTTTCAGATAATATCTAATGACATGGGAAAACTGCTTATAATGTTAGCTAAAAAAAACAGGCTGTAAAATTATATTCAAAGATTCCAATTTTGTTTAAAAAATACTTATAAAACCAATAGGAAGGAAGTACCCTCAGACCTCAATTGTGGTTGTTCTTTGGCAGTGGGATTGTTGATGAACTTGTGCTTTTTTTTTTTTTTTAATTGAGATTTCCAAATTGCCTGCAATAAATGTATATTAAATTTTTATTTTTAAAAAGATTATTTTAAAAAAATATAAGAGTCCAAGCGTGGTGTACAAGCTCATGCTTGTAATCCCAGCATTTTTGAAGGCCAGGGCAAGAGCATCATGTGAGGCCAGGAGTCCAAGACTAGCCTGGGCAAGACAGTGAGACCCACCCCTTCTAAAAAAATTAGCCAGGCATGTGGCACATGTCTGTAGTCCCAGCTACTAGGGAGGCTGAGGCGGGAGAATCCCTTGAGCCCAGGAGTCTGAGGCTACAGTGGGCTATGATCATGCCACTGTACTCCAGCCTGGGCAACAGAGTGAGACCTTGTCTCAGAATAAAACAAAACAAAACACCCTCAACTGTAAGAAAATTTTATTTGCTTTCATTTTAAGTATAATGTTCCTCATCTTAAATCTTGTTTTGCAGAACTATTTAGCAAACTTTTTAATTCATATAGTGCAAAAGATATTTCTGAGATGTAGAGACTTAGAGGAGAAGCTACCTCCTAAAAAACCAGGCTGGTTGAGTAGTGAGATCTCTGAGCATGGATTTTTAAAGAGACATCCATAAAAGGTGAAAGGAATGGAAACAAAGACAGACAGTGGCCTGTACTTCTAAGAAAAGTAACAACATAGCTTATATCCCAGAAGGATCTGGGCCTTGCAAAAAGATGCTTTATAAAGTAATATTGAAAACACTAGCACCATTAAGGAAAGCTGCACCCCGTATATTAGAGAAAGGAGATCTCAACTCCTGCTTTGTTTCTATCTTCTTATGAATTTAACAGGGAAAAATCACCTTTAGAAAAAGAAATGGAAGTCCAGATAGGTAAAGAGTTTCTATGAGCTAGATAGACCTCAACTTGGTATTGAAGAAGAACTGACAGTTATGTTTGAAGATGGTATTAACTTGGGATGGTGTAAAGGATATCCAAGACACCTGTGAGACTAATGATTTTTTAGATCCTTTTTGAGATCTATTCTTGGATAAAATTGTCTTTACTTGAACTTATTTTAAGAAACCTCGAGTCACGTTAAGTGGTACAGTGGAAAGAGGTTTTGAGTCAGTTTGATTCTGCACTCTCCCATTATCTGCTGCATGGTTTTGAACAAAATATTTAATTGCTCTGGATGTCATTTGCCGTAGCTACTGGTCCTGGCACATAATAGAGGTTAGTTCTCCCTGTATGTCACTTCCAAGTTTGGATGCTGACTCAAGCCAGTGTCTGCTCACCTTCAGTGGGTACTTCTATGGCCTTAGTTCTCCAAACAGCATTTTTATTCTCTCCCATTCCTTTTATTTCTCTCTTCTATCCTTAATTCTGTTTCCTTTTCTATTCCACCCCTACTATACATACACATACTTCATATATTTGAAAGAAGTGTAGTGGTTTTTTTTTTTGTTTTTTTGGTTTTTTTTTACAAAAAAGGCTCTGGAATAATGTGATGAAGGATGCATTTGTTTTTCACAAGCTCCAGAATCTATTGCTGGACTTCAGGAAGATTATTATAATTTGTGTATGGAAAAATCCCAGAACATTAATCCTTTTATATTGCATATACTCCAAGAAGTGGATGAACAAGTTAAAAAGGGGTAAGAAAGATAAATACTTGGTTATATCTATATTGGTCACTGATATTCGTCTGTGTGAAAATCCTAGAATACTAAGTGATTTTATAGCCATTTGAAAATGCTCAGTAAAATGGAAATATCTTTTGATTCAGGTAAGTAAATAGATAAGTGACACTGTTAGTAGGTCTTAGAGATGGAATAGTGTACTAGAAAGAGCACTAGACCAGGAATCCCCAAGCCTGGGCTCCAGATTCATATTTAACTACTGTGAGCTGGGTGAATTTAGGCAAAACATTGAAGTTTTCAATGTCATTATTTATAAAGTGGGTATACTTTTCATGTGTGGGAAATTAAATTATATAGTACATACTAAAGTGCTTTGCAAAGCTGCAGAATGTTCAGCAGTTTTAAGTTACCTGGTGTAAATCTACTATATACTTGTAAGTCTACTACATACTTGGTTCCAGTAATGTTATCTGTGATGTTACTATTAATATTTACATATGAAGCAAAGATACTTTTACTTTTTTACTGGGTTTCTTTGTATTTCAAAATCTTTTTTTAGGGGGGAGGGGGGCATGGGCAATATACATAACCGTAATATTTGTACCCCTATAATATGCTGAAATAAAAAATAAAAATAAAATTTAAAAAAATCTTTTTTTTTATTTTAACAGACTGGAAGAAGGAATAACATTAAACATTGGTGGTAACAATCGCTTAGTGCCAGTAGAAAGAGTAACAGGTGAAGATTTTTGGATTGTTTCCAGAATTTTAAAGAATCATCTATATATTAATGGTATGTTTCCTTAAGAATCAATACCTTCTGCTTTTCATTTTCCTGATTTTAAGTATTCCTTTTTTGTAAGGAATATCAGCTTTTATTCATCTGTGTCTTTTAGGTTTGGATGTTAGATATAACCTCCTAAA
Organism: Cheirogaleus major; assembly: GCA_963574435.1. NCBI lineage: Eukaryota > Metazoa > Chordata > Mammalia > Primates > Cheirogaleidae > Cheirogaleus > Cheirogaleus major. The sequence continues at coordinate 58,514 of CAUYPO010017365.1, read as the reverse complement.
GGATGTTGGTGCATACTATGCTGCGAAACTGCTTCAGGTATTATATTAGTTTTGTTTACAGTGAAACCACTTAGTCTAATGACACACAGAAAACACTAGTTTTGCAAAATATCATGGGGTCCTGACTGTGTTATAATGCTTGAAATACACTGGAAACCCATTGTATATTTGGTCTATATTTGTATAGAGCTGGTACGTAGAGTTCCTGAGTCTTTTGCAAACTTGTATACCATGATTAAATACATAAAGCACATCCATCTTTCAATTGTTAGTCAAAACTGAATATTGTCTTTTTTCTTTCATTTATATTATATTTTGTTTAAATGAGAATGGTGATTTTTTTCCTTAATGGTAGTTGCTTTTGCTGGAATTCAGGTTTTCTTTGTTGTATTTTCTTTGGAGGTAAGCACATTTATTTACATAAAGTGTATTTTGTGTGTGTGTGTGTGTGTATATATATATAAAAAATTGATCAGTTTTCAATAATAATGTGTAATAGCATCTCTTCTCTCTTTATTATAGAAGCAACCTAATCTCATTTATTTAAACCTTATGTTTAATGATATTGAGCCCGATGGTGGAAAGTTGATTGCTAAAGCACTACACGTAAGCATTTACATAAACATTTTATTTGGGAATTTTAACTTTCGATAGCTTAGAACTAACAGACTCAAATGTTAATGTGAACTTATATTAATATTGTAGGAATGTATATTTTTATTGCACTTCAGTTAAAGTATAGATATTAAATGAATACATTTAAACTCATTTTTTAAAAATAAAGTTTTATTAAGCTATAATTCCCATACATAAAATTTACCCTTTTAAAGTCCTCAATTCAGTGGTTTTTAAAAGATACTCACAAAGCTGAGCAGCTATCACCATTATCACTGTTTTTAGAGCATTTTTATCACCCCATAAAGGGGTCCCATACCCATTAGCAGTCCCTCTCCATTATTCTCTCTCCCCAGGCTCCAGTCGCTGGCAATCACGAATCTACTTTCCATATATATATTTGCCTATTCTGGACATTTCCTATAAACAGAATCATACAGTATGTGGCCTTTTGTGACTGGCTTAATGTTTTCAAGGGTCATCTCTGTTGTAATATACCTCATTCCTTTTTATTGCAAAATAATATTCTGTTGTATGGATATATCGCATTTTGTTCACAGACATTTGGGTTTCCACCTTTTGGCTACTATGAACATTTACACATTTTTGTGTGGACATATGTCTTCAATTTTAGGGGTTATATACCTAACAGTGAAATTGCTGGATCATATGGTAACTCTTTAACATTTTGAGGAATTGCCAAATTGTTTTTTAGAGTGGGTGTACCTTTTTACAGTTCTACCAACAATATATGAGTGTTCCAATTTCTCTACATCCTCACCAGCACTTGTTATTGCCTTTTTGATTTTAGCTATCCTAGTGGGTATGAAAAGGTTTTGTGGTTTTTGATTTGTATTTCCCTTTTCATATGCTTATTGTCCATTTGTATATCTTCTTTGGAAATATATCTCTCAGATCCTTTGCTCATTTTTAAATTGGGTTGTCTTTTTGAGATGTAAGAGTTCTTTATATATTCTACATGCAAGTCCCTTATCAAATGTATGATTTGTAAATATTTTCTTTCATTCTGTAGGTTGCCTTTTCACTGCCTTGGTGGATTCTTTGAAGCATAAACACTTTTAATTTTGATAAAGCCCAATTTATCTATTTCTTCTTTTGTTACTTATGCTTTTGGTGTTATATCTTAGAAGGCTTTGCCTAACTCAAAGTCACAAAGATTTACATTTATGTTTTCCCTTGAGTTTTACAGTTTTAGCTCTTTGATCCATTTTGGATTAATTTGAGAATACAGTGTAAGATAGGAGTCTAACGTTATTCTTTTGCATGTGGATATCCAGTTGTTCCAACACCATTTGTTAGATTATTCTTTCCCCCATTGAATTGTTTTGACAACTTTGTCACAAAAATCAGTTGACCATAAATGTGAGGGTTTATTTCTGTACTCTCAATTCTATTGTATTGATGTACGTGTCTGTCTATATGCCAGTACCATACTATCTTGATTACTATAGTTTTATAGTAAATTTTGAAATCAAAGAAGCAAGTTCTCTAACTCTGTTCTTTTTTTTTTTTGAGACAGGGCTAGAGTGCCGTGGCATCTGCCTAGCTCACAGCAACCTCAAACTCCTGGGCTCAGGCAATCCTCCTGCCTTAGCCTCCCGAGTAGCTGGGACTACAGGCATGCGCCACCATGCCCGGCTAATTTTTTCTATATATTTTTAGTTGGCCAATTAATTTCTTTCTATTTTTAGTAGAGACAAGGTCTCGATCTTCCTCAGGCTGGTTTTGAAGTCCTGACCTTGAGCGATCCACCTGCCTCAGCCTCCCAGAGTGCTAGGATTACAGGCGTGAGCCACCACGCCTAGCCTTAACTTTGTTCTTTTTTCAAGATTATGTTGGCTTTCTGTGTCCCTTACATTTCCGTATGAATTTTATGATCAGTTTATCAATTTCTGCAAGAATAGCACCTGGGATTTTGATAGGAATTGTGTTAAATCTATAGGTGTATTTGGGGAGTATTGCCATCTTAACAATATCAAGTCTTCCAAATCTTGAACATGAGATGTGTTTCATTTATTTAGGTCTTTAATTTCTTTCAACAATGCTTAGTAATTTTCAATTTATAAGGCTTCCTTTTCTTTTGTTAAACTTATTCCTGATATTTTATTCTTTTTGATACTATTGTACATGGAATTTTTCTTTTCTTTTCTAAGAGACAGGGCTTCACTCTGTCACCCCGCCTGTAGTGTAGTGGCATAGTAGCTCACTGTAACCTCAAATTCCTGGCACTCCCACCTCAGCCTCCTGAGTAGCTGGGACTGACTCCAGGCACTCATCAGCATGGGTGGTGCTTTTTTTTTTTTTTTTTTTTTTTGCTCAGGCTGGCCCAGGCTGGCCTCAAACTCCTGGGCTCAAGTCATCCTCCTGCCTTGGACTTACAGAATGCCTGGATTACAGGTGTGAGTGCCTGGTGGAATTGTTTTCTTGATTTCATTTTTGTGTTGTTCATTGTTAGCATATAGAAATTCAATTGATTTTTGTGTATTGATCTTGTATCCTGCTATGTTGCTGAACTAGTTTAAGAGTTCTGATTTTTTTCAGAGGATTCCTTAGGATTTTCTGTACACAAGATCATTTCATATACAGAGTTATATTTCTTTTCCAATTTGGATGTTTTTTCTTTTTATTGCCTAATTGCCCTGGCTAGAATCTCTAGTACAGTGTTAAATAGAAGTGGTGATAGTGGACATCCTTATCTTCTTCCTGATCGTAGGGGGGTTTGAATTCATTTGAGAGATAGTTATTTGCACTATTATATACCCTAATATTTATTCATTAGAATGATGAAACATCTATAGTTTTCTTTGTGAAATATTTATCAAGAATGTAAGAGATGGAATTAAACCTTGCAAATGTCTGAGAAATTATATTATTTTAAAAATGATATAGGGGAAATGGGGAGCAGCAACTGCTTAATGGGTATTCACCTTCTTTGGGATGAGGAAAATGTTTTAGAACCAGCTACAGGTGATGGCTATACAACATTGTGAATGTACTAAATGCTATTGAATTGTATGCTTTAAAATGGTTAGTTTTATGTTATGTGAATTTTACCTCAATCAAAAAAGTGAAGTGGTATAAATTTCTTAAAAGATAAATTTACAGAATTTCCAATGAAATGAAAGTTTATTAAAATCTGCTTTATTTACTGGTTATTGCTTGGGCATTTGTTTCTTGGGCATTCTTTCTGTTAAAGTAGATTAAACTTCCATTAAACTAGATTTTTATCTCTTATGGGAAATTGAATGTTACCTTTAAGGAATATATCCTGTTCTATCTCCTTGAAAAATTGACGAGTTTGCAAATAGTAATACAGTCTCCCAACTCATGTAATTTATAGAATTCTGTGGATTAAAAACTTAAGTAACTAAGTTTTGATTCTTTTTCTTTTTAGACGAATACAACTCTGAAATACCTAAGAATGACTGGAAACAAGATTGAAAATAAGGGTGGAATGTTTTTTGCTGCAATGCTGCAAATTAATTCATCCTTACAGAAATTAGATCTGGGTGATTGTGATCTGGTAAGTAAATTGGTTATAAGGAAATCACTCAGATTGTGGGTCATCCTCCTAGGAAACCAGCCTAGAGAATTGTTCAAGAGACCAGCTAAATGACATTCTTATGAATAATTTTGCATCTAATGTCTAATACCAGAGAAAAGGTGTTTTTTTCCTAGATAATAGTGCAGACTGTTAATAAAATCAGATCATGGTAAATAATATCATAGAAAAATATCTAATATAAATATTCCTAAATTTCTATCCATAGCTTATCTTAACCTATATGGAATTTTTAACAAAAAGATCAGTTCATTTTAAGTAAACAAATACTACCAAATTTGTATAATTTTTTTTACTTTTGAAAATATTTTTCAGTGAGAAGTTATTTATATTGTAGCTTAAAAACTTAAGTTGAAGATACTAAAAGCTGCTCTGAAGTTGGGCAAGGTGGTGCATGCCTGTAGTCTCAGCTATTCAGAAGGCTGAGGTGGGAGGATCCCTTCAGCCAGAGTTCCAGGCTGTAGTGCTGAGGTGGGAGGACCCCTTCAGCCAAGGAGTTCCAGGCTATAGTGCACTGTGATGATACCTGTGGATAGCCACTATACTCCAGCCTGGGTAATGTGGTGAGACCCCATATGTGAAAAGGAATAAGATAAGAGCTATTCTGAGCCTTTATCTGGCCCAATAATGAGAAACGTGTGTTTTTTGCATGTCTTCAAATTCCAGGCTTCACTTTCTAAAACATGCTTTCACATCTTCAGGCCTACTCTTGGGAACCTGTTGTATAGCCTCAGATTAATGCAATATCAATGTGACATGAAAACAATAAGATGGGCCAAGAGGCTCTTTGGGGTAATAGGTTCTGAATGACTATCTTTTTAAGGTGGTAGATGCAGCCAGCATGGTTCTGGGAAAGCATTAATTTGGTATTTATTGTCTACACATATCAGTTACTATGTTAGATACTAAGGATACAACAGTGAATTTAATGGCCTCTGTCCTTATGAAGCTTATATTTTAATTGAGAAAACATTGATAAAGAAATAGAGAAAAATGGCCAGGCATGGTGGCTCACATCTATAATCCTAGCACTCTGGGAGGCCGAGAAGGGAGGATCACTTGATGTCAGTCAGGAGTTTGAGATCAGCCTGAGTAACAGTGAGACTCTGTCTGTCTCTACCAAAAATAGATAAAATTAGTTCGATGTGGTAGCACATCCCTGTAGTCCCAGCTACTTGGGAAGCTGAGGCAGGAGGATTGCTTGAGCCCAGGTTTGAGGTTACAGTGAGATATGAAGCCGCTGCTGCACTCTAGCCGGGGTGACAGAGTGACTCTGTCTCAAAAAAAAAAAAAAAAAAACAGAGAGAGAAAAGTGCTACAAAGATGATTATGTTGATAATGGAGAGGAGATAATTCTGCTTGACAGGCTGGTCACCTGAGACCTGAGGAGGTAATACAATATTTAGGAATTATTGAGTGATGAGAAAAAATTGCCATGGAGAAGATCCATGGCAGAACATTCCAGGCAGAGGATCCAGCATGCATAGACACTAAGATGGTGCTTTCCTAAGTCTGGTATGGGTAGCACTACTGGTGCAGAATGAGGTAATTTTAATACTCATGTATTTATTTTTACAGGTGCTTTCTATTTATTTCAAGGGATTATGGTTTTCCATTTGTGACAGTGACACAAAGTTTTATTTTAAAATAAATGTAAGTGAAAAGGTCAGTTGGCTTAATGGAAACATATTATTAAGTAAATATTTTACATATTCAGATATGGCAAAAATCATGAGGTACATGAATAATGAAATAGCGAATCTGAGAGGTTTTAAGAACTGAAAAGTCAGAGTGGCTTAGCAGAGGAAATTAAAATAGTATCTCAAAGTAAAGGTGGAGAGGTTCAGAGGCCAGATCTGTGTGGGGTATGTCATGGGTCAAGGTTGTGTGGGGTATGTCATGGGTCAAGGGAAGAAGAGGGATTGTATTATAAATGCAAATTATGGAAAAGGCAAATTCTAGAAAGGCTTTATGTTAAGGGGTAACATGATCTGATTGGTGCTTTTAAATCACTGATTTCTCTGTGGAAAATTAAAGGGCGACAAGAGGAATCCAACTGACCACTTAGATAGTTACTGCAGTAGTCCAGGTGGGAGATAAGGACTTGTGCTGGGGTGTAGCTCTAGAGATGTACAGAAACAGAATAATTTGAGGCATCTTTTGGAGGCAGAATCTTTAAGATGTACTGACCAACTGGATGGGAGGGTGAGAGGAATGGCAGAGGGAGAGGAAGCCCATGTTTTCTGGCATAACATCTAGGTGTGTATGTTGGTGCCTATTATGGATATGGGGGAGGATTCAGCTCATCTAGTCAGATAGAGGAAGGACTGTGGAAACTGTAAAAAATGTGACTAGTAACCCTTTACCACCATATACGCACTTAAAGTACTAGTATGAATATAAAAGCATGCTGGCACAAGGGTGGGTGTTGCATAAGTAGTATAAGCTCCAGCTGTGATCCACATAGAACCTTGAGGGCTTTGGAGTAAACCTAGAGGCAATCACCCAGGAAATGGATGCTGAAACATTAAGAAAATCCCCATGCATGTTTTAGATAGATTTTAGGGCAGAGAGAAAAGAACACAGAAACTGGTTTTTATTTTGAGACAGGGTCTTGCTCTATTGTACAAGCTGGAGTGCAGTGGTGCAATCATAGCTCACTGCAGCCTCAAACTACAGGGCTGAAGCGATCCTCCTGCCTAAGCCTCCCAAGTAGCTGGGACTACATATATGTACCACCATAATACCTAATTTAAACATTTTTTTTTTTAGAAACAGGGTCTAGCTATATTGCCCAGGCTGGTCTCCTGGGCACAGGTGATCCTCCTGCCACAGCTTCCCAAAGTGTTGGGATTGCAGGCATGAGCCACTGCACCCAGCAACAATGCATTTTTGAATTTGGTTGACCTACAATTCAAAGTATAGGAAATGCTTAAACGTTAAACACACAATTTTGATTTATTAGAATTCAGATAACTGATCTTGAAATATTTATATAGGAAGATTAATTTATATACTTTGTCAGTTTCCTTAATGAATTTACCTGTTTTTAGGGGATGCAAAGTGTGATAGCATTTGCTACAGTACTCACCCAAAACCAAGCAATTAAGGGAATAAACCTTAACCGACCTATACTGTATGGAGAACAGGTATGTATTCAAAGTGATGGTAGTTAACATAACATGTGAATAAAACTAAGGCACCACTTTAGTTTATGTCAAGGTATATGAATACATTGTGTTTGTAGAATTATACCTACTATATCTTGTAAGCTCCTGTTTACAAATAAAAACCTTCATTTAAAGGAAAATTAGGGCTGGGTGCAGTGGCTCATGCCTGTAATCCCAAAACTTTGGGAAGCCAGGGCAGGAAGATCACTTGAGCTCAGGAGTTCAAGACCAGCCTGAGTAACATAGCGAGACCCTGCCTCAAAAAAAAACTTTATGGACTATATCCCTGTGAAAATAATTATGTTTAAGTTTATGAAATCATAATTCCTCTTTTAAATATGCTGTGTGGTGTCAGTATTCCCAAATCCATCTGAGAACATTATTAAAACACACCAGGGCCCCTTTCTCAGGCCCATGCCCTTGATCTCAACCTGGTGCTTCTGGCAGCCAGCTAGGCTCTAGCCTGCTTTGTTCTTCCCCAGGGCAGCCACCACCCTGCCTATCCTCAAAGGTCCTATTCCACATATTAACCTGCAAACCTATTCCATTTAAGGAGTTTTACTGTTCATTACCATTCAGGAACAAGTAATAACAAAAAGCTATGAGATGGTGGAGCCCACCTTTGACTGCTCATTGGCATTATCTGGGGAACTTGGAAAAATACCAATGCCAGGTGCCACTCTAGACAAATTAGGTCACAAACCCAATAAATGGGGCTAACACCCTTTACTATTTCTGACAGTATTCCCTCTTTTTAATAAGGATAGTCCCTCATTCAAGATTTTTAGCCTAAAACTGCAATCATGGCACAAACACAAAAAAGAACCGAGTCTGTCCTCCGTGCCAGGCACTAAGTAGACCTCCCCAAGTGATCACTTTGTATTTTTTAAGACCCCAGACTACACAGCATTCCCTTGGGTATATCTTTTCAGTGTCAAAGCAATAATTTCAACAAATCAAACACAGAATTATAGGATATTGAACAGTAATAAATGCTTTGCAGTCTGCTATAGAACACTTATTTTGAACTACATGCTTTTTATTTGTTAATTTATTTAACTCTGTGAGGAAAGCATAATTTCACCTACTTTACAGAAAAGGAAACTAAGACTCAGCTAGGTGAAAATAATTTGCCCAAAGTTATATAGCTAGTAAAGCTAGTATCTGGATACTTTTGATTACTATAAAGCTCACATGTATTTTATGCTATTGCTAGGTGGTTTATTTAACTTTTAAAGTTTTTCTCAAAGTGCTTTTACATAATTAAAAAATAAAGCTATCCGTGTTCATCAACATTTCCAGTGATTATAAAACTTATTACATGTTATATATAGCAACCATGAAAGAAGACTCTTGCCACAAAATACTTTGGCCCATTCATTTCAACATATGCTTTGGTTTTGTTAAAAACTTAAAATTCTTGGTATTCAAATCCTCATTGAGGCTAAATACCTTTTGCCTAGAAGCAACTAGACTGTGGAACTTAAAAAAAAAGTATTTTGATGACCAGAAAACAAGAGTAAAACATATTAGGAATTTGGGATGATTATAAAAGGGAAGAATCAGATGTATCGGAAGGTTAATGAGTATACTTTTAAAGTAAAATCAAGACTGGGAAATGTCTTTATATTTTGTCTAAAAACCATCAAGAAATGAAGACCAGGAGCAAGGTTCAGGAACATATAGAGAGTACCAGAAAGATTTAGACACTATTGAAAGGACAGTATATATGCTCAGTACAGGATGGTCCCAATTGTTTTGATTTTTTTTTCCTTCTGAAATGCATGTTTGATTATTGTTTTTTTTTTTAAACTAAATTAAACAAACTCTTTTACATCACTTTTAATCATGGTATTTTACAAGTGCCTGCTACCTGTTTCTGAGGTTAAAGATATCATTTGTGGCAAAGATGATTTTTTTTTCAGATAAGGCCAAACAAATGCAAACTGTAGATCAATAGTCTTAACCAATATAATTTTTTTAAAAAGTGAATTTATTTGGAGTAACATGTACTGCTTCCAAATTATATTTTAGAAACAAGATTTAATCCATTTTTAGGAAGAGTCCACAGTCCATCTAGGCCATATGTTGAGAGAAAATCACTGCCTTATTGAACTACACATGTGTAAACATGGTATAAAAAACTGTGGTTTTCAACGGTTATGTAATGCACTGTATGTGAACACTAGTCTACGTTACCTTGATGTCAGCTGGTAAGTGATAATTTACATATTAGTAATTCGAAAGTTAAGTCATGAGAATAATCTATGTAAATAATTCATAGTGCCTGGGATACTGTTAAGACATTATTTCCAATGATTTGAAAATGCAACCATTGTTATCAACCTTTTATCCTAAGCCTTAATAATTATTAATTTAGTTTATACCGCTATCTCTTAATAACTTGAAAGAGGAAATTTGGTTGTGTATACTGGAATGAAAACAATATTTTATGGTGAATCTTCATTAACTTTCTTGGAAATTGAATGATTAAAATAAATCTTTACTGGCTGGGCGCAGTGGCTCACACCTGTAATCCTAGCACTCTGGGAGGCCAAGGTGGGAGGATTACTCGAAGTCTGGAGTTCAAAACCAGCCTGAGCAAGAGCGAGACCCCGTGTCTACTAAAAACAGAAAGAAATTAGCTGGACAACTAAAAATATATAGAAAAAATGAGCTGGGCATGGTGGCACATGCCTGTAGTCCCAGCTACTCGGGAGGCCGAGGCAGAAGGATTGCTTAAGCCCAGGTGTTTGAGGTTGCTGTGAGCTAGGCTGATGCCACGGCACTCTAGCCCAGACAACAGACTGAGACTCTGTCTCAAAAATAAATAAATAAATACACAAATCTTTACTAAAATATAAAGTACTGTTTAACAGTTTTCAAGTATCTTATTTCTATGAATAGAACAGTATTTCATATTTTTAAATATATTTTTCTTTTCCCAGCAATAAAATAACTCGTGACGGAATAGAGTATTTGGCTGATGTACTGAAAAGCAACACTACCTTGGAAGTAATAGATCTTTCTTTTAACAGAATAGAAAATGCAGGAGCAAACTATCTCAGTGAAACTCTTACTTCACACAACAGGAGTCTTAAAGCGTTAGTATGGTTTTATATTTAATCAAAATAACAGAAAAACTTAAATTTTTAAATGCTAACCTTAAACCCCTTAACTCTTAAGATTATGATGAAATATGAAAACTCAGTTTCTAAATTGAAATAGTGCTAAGTGATGGTAAATGTTTCAATTTCTTTTTCAAAAGTAATGTCTTTTACAAGATACTGTTTGATTCTAATTATGATTCCTTCTTAAAATTAATGATAAATTATTATTACTTATTTATCCTAAATTCTAATAGAAAAATCATAAGCATTCAATATGATCAAGATGTAAAAATAAAATGAATTAAAGAATAAAATACTACTTAGGTGACTTTAGCCAGAAAGCAATATATATATTTTATCATATATCTATATAATCTATCTACCCCAATATTTACTGAATAATATAAAACAAAAGACTGTTTTCAAAATGTAGGTAGTTCTACTAGGTATACAAACATCCAGTTAGAAAACTAAATTTCTTGGGTTTTATACTACATTAAAACATAGCAAAGAATAATGCTAAGACTTTACACAAGAAAACGTTTGTAATAAATATTGCTGCTAACTTATGCATTCTTTCTTTGTGCAACTATTGCTTTGCAGGGTTCTTACCTTTTGTTTTTCCACAGGTTGTCAGTAGTGAGCAACCGCATAGAGGGAGAAGGACTTATTGCACTTTCACAATCAATGAAAACAAATCCCATATTCTCTAATATCTACATTTGGGGAAACACATTTGATGAGGCTACATGTGTAGTAAGTTTTTTTCTTCACTGAAGTCTTTTTCTGGGATCTTCTCTTTAATATCAGATATTATTTACAGGTGCCTTAGTAATGGTTACAAAGTTCAGTGAGACATTGCAGTTTTGATAGTTTTTAATATAATTCCCAAAATTAGCTACTAGAAAATTTTGAAGTAAAATAATAATAATAAAAAAGAAAAAGAAAATCTTGCCAGACTTGGGAAAAAAATATAATTAAAAAAAAGAAAATTTTGTGGTTGAATAACAAAAGATATCAAATACCATGTATTAGTATTAAAGATCACTGAATTACACAGTTCCAGTTTTTCCAAAGTTAAAAAAAAAAATCATCTGGCTGGGCATGGTGGCTCAAACCTGTAATCCTAGCACTCTGGGAGGCCAAGGCAGGAGGTCAGGAGAACTCCTGACACTTGAGGTCAGGAGTTCTAGACCAGCTTGAGCAAGAGCGGGACCCGTCTCTACTAAAAATAGAAAAAATTAAATGGGCGTGTTGGTGTGTGCCTGTAATCCCAGCTACTCGGGAGGCTGAGGCAGGAGGACTGCTTGAGCCCAGGAGTTTGAGGTTGCTGTGAGCTAGGCTGATGCCATGGCACTCTAGCCAGGGCGACATAGTGAGACTCTGTCTCAAAGAAAAATAAAATCACAACTGTTGATTTAATATAGCAAAATTTCCAATCTGCTCCATAATAATTATATAAAACTATGGAATTGGAAAAAGATAGTACAAGCTGTCAAGATATTTGGTACATTGCTTATATAAATACAGAGAGCCCTTGATTCTATTTTCAGAGCAAACAAAAAGCATAGTAACAAATAGTTTTCATTTGGAAAGAATGAAGAAAAAAAGTAAATGTTAAAATTCTAAAAATTAGCAAAAGGACCAACCAAAATTCCACCACTAAAAAGATTAATAAAATGTACATGATTGTCTGAAGAATAACTCTTTAAAAAACATCCATATCCTTTAGTAGCTAGTTCTATACACTAGAAGCTGACTAAGTTGGGTTTGGAACTAATGATGAATGACAAGCTAAAGGAGAAAGCAAACTAGACTTTTAAATTTTTTAATGTCTAAATTTCTGCCTCTTTCTTTATAACAGCAACCAATTCAACATGTTTGTATGACAACTTTACGTAGGTACCAAGGATCCATAAGAGATGCACAGAGAAAATTCTACAATGACGAAATAATTACTAGGCCAGCATCTAATACTACAGAATTGTCTCTCTTAGCCTAAATGTGTAGATTAGCTTCAGGGGGATGATGAATTCCATATAATTGTATGTCCAAATCTGAAATTCCCTTTATTTTTCTGGGTCCCTAGCTATCATCAGAATTTTCAGAGTGTATACAATAGCCCTCCTACGGCCACCCCCATCCCAATTTAAGAACACCTGTTGGGACTTGAAAATTTTGATCATAGGACCCTTGGTGCACAAAATTGGTAGTATAGAGAACTCTAGGAGTTACAAAATGACAAAACATGCTTAATATATTAAAACTTAGAAATAAGTTTTACAGTATTATAATTTCATTTTGTATAATTAAATGAATAAAAATCTACCTATAATACCTGGGAAAGATTAAAATTCAGCAATGTCATTCAGAATATTTTATTTTAAACTACAAATTAGCATAGCTAATTTGAATCTTTAAGTTTTAGCACTATAAATTGAATAAATTATTTTCTCAGTGATATAGTTTTTCTTTTTAAAAAAATCCTAGGCATATTCAGACTTAATTCAAATGGGCCGTTTAAAACCAGATAATACAGATGTGGAGCCTTTTGTGGTGGATGGACATGTGCATCTTGCAGAGGTCTCCAATGGCCTTAAAAAGCATTATTATTGGACACCAGCTTACGGAGAAGCTTATGGTCACGCATCTAATGCAGGTTTTGCTCTTACTCAAGTAGGTCAACATATGTGAAAAATAAGATTTAAGATAATTTTCGTACATTTATCTTATTGTTTTCAGAGATTAACATTTAAATTAAATTTGCCTATTAAAGCCTACTAAATGTTTTCTTTCATAAATTAAAACAAGTTACTTTTTTCAAATGTGTAAAAGATAATGACTATATTAAACTTTGTATAATGCTATATGGTGAAAAACTGAGTAGGGTAATTTTTTATAAATAATTTTACAATATAGAGACCACAATTTTAACCCTGGAGAAAGAAACCAAGGAACTAAACTAATTTCTTTTTATAATGCAAACAAAAGAAGCATACAAGTAAAGGTCATTATAGATATTTTAACTGAAAAGTTGTTATGAAGTGGTAAAAAGGTTTGTGGTAGCAAATTCTCAGTAAATTTCAAGGGGTTTCAAAGTTCAGAAGTTGAAAAGTATTCTACATATCCTATTTAGTTCATACAGGTGGGTGTAATGGCAATTTCACAAATATGGGCAAACATATATAAACATATACATACCCCTTTTCAAATAAGTCAGTGCTGCCAGCTCCTCCAACCCTTCTCTCACAGACAAATACTATCCTGACTTCTAACACCACAGAGTAGTTTCACCTGTTTTTGAACTTTACATACACGGAATCATACAAAACATGTATGTAGTTTTTGTGTCTGGCTGCTTTTGTTCAATATTTTATTAGTGTGATTCATTCATGCTGTTTAGTGTAGCAGTAGTCCATTCATTTTTCATTCCATCACATGCTGAGTAGTAGAGGAGTCTACTGGATTTTGGAAAGAGATAGCCTTTCAGAGTAAGACACAGCCACATTAAATCTTAGCAACGTGGTTTGCTTTCCCAGGCTACTAACCTATTCCTGTCTGCTATGGAAAGAACACACAAGTTCCCATATTCTTCCATGGGAAGATAGCTGAAAAGGAAGCAAGTAGGCTTACCTTGAGCCCACAGTGAGGTGGCATGTGGTAAATCTCCAATGTGACCTGCAGTGGATTGCTTGAGACAGAGTTGCAGGTTCTCCACATCCAAGAGAACTGAGGTGAGGTCAGTTCTGCCAAGGACAACCAGGTTCTGACCAAGCTAGTAAAGACCTGATGGCATATTTTATAAGCTGCTGTCTACTCCAGCAGAGGCCAGCAAGATGCCCAGAGAATGGAAGAGCTAAAGACCCTTTCTACGCTGATGCCATTGTGTCATGTAAGCCCCCTCCTCCATATATCTGGACACCATTTTAGAGAGAAGACAAAGGGCAGAAATAAGATAGTGCTTTCCTGAAAGATTAAGCATTACCTTAAGATACCTAAGGAGGCCGGGCGCAGTGGCTCACGCCTGTAATCCTAGCTCTCTGGGAGGCCGAGACGGGCGGATTGCTCGAGCTCAGGAGTTTGAAACCAGCCTAAGCAAGAGCGAGACCCCGCCTCTACTATAAATAGAAAGCAATTAATTGGCCAACTGAAAATATATAAAAAAAATTAGCCGGGCATGGTGGCGCATGCCTGTAGTCCCAGCTACTCGGGAGGCTGAGGCAGGAGGATTGCTCGAGCCCAGGAGTTTGAGGTTGCTGTGAGCGAGGCTGATGCCACGGCACTCACTTTAGCCCGGGCAACAGAGTGAGACTCTGTCTCAAAAAAAAAAAAGAAAGTAGGTGGGCTTTATATTAAATTATTTCTAATGTTCTCTCTCCCTCTATGTTCATGAAATACAGTATTACTGCCTTAATTGTATTACCCCTTTCATCCAGCCCACCAAATGCACCACTGTACCCATTGCTTCTTTTTGTAAACGTAAAACCATTTCTTCAATTTCATCTTTTGGCTCTTCTTTTGGAGGAAGAATACCAAAATCTCTTAAAATTTCATTCCATTCTGTATCTTCATTGGGATCCTACACAAAAGAAAAGAAAATCTAGTAATATAGTTGTGCATTTTAATATGTATTTGTAAAATTGACTGATACGTAGCACTTCCAAGTATGCAATTGTTTGTGAACTCTACAGACAAGAAGTTTTAAAGAATAAAGCAAAGTGGCCTACTGTGTCCTACGTCTCAGTACTAATGGTATTACATGTTACACTGAAAACTTTAACAAAAAAATCAATTTAGAACACATATATCAAATATTAAGGAAATAAACCCGTAAGTCATAGAAAATTCATTGATGACCATAGAGGGCAAAACCAATTCACATCATGCAAAAATACAGTTTGGTTTCTGTTTCTACATAAGTATTCAATCCTTCAGATGAACTTACTTCTATTTTCAGCTGCACCATTTCATTAATACATTCCCTCTAGCAATGCACAGGGTTCCAATTTCTCTATAACCTTATCAATACTTTTGTTACTTTCTGGTTTTCTATTATAACCACTCTAGTGAGTGTGAAGTGGTTTGTCATCATAGTTTTGATTTGCATTTCCCTAATGATTAGTGATGTTGAGCATTTTTTCATGTGCTTATTGGTCATTTGTATATCTTTTTTTGAGAAATGTATATTCAAGTTTGTCTTAGGCCATTTTGTGCTGCTATAACAAAATACCTGAGGACTGGGTAATTTATAAAGAACAGAAATTTAATTCTCAGAGCTCTGGAAGCTGGGAAGTGCAAGATCAAGGCACCGTCGTGTTCCACTGTCTGGTGAGGCTCAGGTCTCTGCTTCCAAGATGGCATCTTGAATACTGTCCTTCAGAGGGAAGTGATGCTGTTTCCTCACATGGCAGAGGCAGAATAGCAAAAAAGGGACAACTACCTCCATCAAGCCCTTTTAGAAGGGCAGCTAATTCCATTCATAAGGTAGGAGCCCTCATGTCTCAGTAACCTCTTAACAGTCCCACCTCCCAATACTCTCAGATTGGAAGCACCTGAATTTTGAAAAGAACACATTCAAACCATGGTAAAGTCCTTTGCCCATTTTTAAATTGGGTTGTCTTTTTGTTGTTGAGTTTTAGGAGTTCTTCATGTAATCTAGATATTATCCCCTTATCAAATACATGATTTGCAAAAATTTTCTCCCATTCTGTGGGTTGTTCTTTTCACTCTCTTGATAGCATCTTCTGATGGATAAAAGTTTTAAAGTGTAAAAGTTTGGGTAAAGCCCTATTTTATCTATTTATTCTTTTGTTGTTTGTGCTTTTGGTGTCACGTCTAAGAAATCAGTGCCAAATCCACTGTTATGAATCTTCCCCTTGCATTTTCCCTTAAGAGTTTCCTAGCTTTAGTTATAGGTCTTTGATCCATTTTGAGTTAATTTTTGTATATAGTCTAAAGTAAGAATTGAAATTCATTCTTTTGCATGTGGATATCTGGTTTTCTCAGCATCATTTGTTGGAAAAAAAAATTGGCCTTTCCCCATTGAATGGTCTTGGCAGCCTTCTTAAACATCATTTGAAAATATATGTGGGTTTATTTCAAGATCTCTCTTCTACTCCATTGGTCTATATATGTGTCTTCATGTCTTCATCAAAACCACACTATTTTGATTACTGTAGCTTTGTAGCAAGTTTTAAAATCAGGAAGCACATGTCCTCCAACTTTGTTTCTCTTTGTCAAGTTTTGGCTATTTGGGGTCCCCTGAGATTCCCTATGAACTTTCAGATTGTTTTTTCTGTTTCTGCAAAAAAATTTGCATTTTGACAGGATTGCACTGAATCTATAGATTAATTTGGGTAGTACTGGCCTCTTGACAATATTAAGTCTTCTAGACCACAAACATGGGATATCTTTTCACCTACTTGTGTATTTTTAAATTCCTCTCAGCAATGTTTTGTAGTTTTCAGCATCAAAGTCTTTTGCCTTCTTGGTCAAGTCTATTCCTAAGTATTTTATTGTTTTTGATGTTATTGTAACTGGAACTGTTTTCTTCATTTCATTTCAGAGTGTTCATTGTTACTGCATAGAAATGTCTTTATCAAAATAAAATTTTAAGGTCATGTTTTATTGTTTCCTTCTCCTCCCAGATATTTTGAAACAGGTCGTTTATTTTTATTTTCACACTAAGCAGTTCACACCTCCCCCTCCCTGTTGACATGTCCACGGAAATAAATCCTTTCTTCCTAACGATCTTCTCTGTCTCAGTAATTGGCTTTCTGTGTGGCGGGCAACATTGAACCCCCTTGTGGGTTTGGTAACAGTGGGGGAGGACAATTAAATTGAATTACACGCGGGCTGACATTACGAGTCTATTTTCTCAAGTCAAAACAAGTGCAACAGTTAAGATTTCCAGGATTCAGGTGCCAAACGCAATACTCAGCGACTCTGAACGTTTCCTCCAGCAACAAACCCACGTCTTGCAGATCGAAAAAATGGCATTCTCCTAGAGTTAATCTGAATTTCTCTCAAAACTAGACAGGGACGCACGCAAACTTTAGCACTTGCCAAGAACAAATGTTAGAGCATAACTTCTGTGGCCACCTTCTTCCCCATTTGTGTCCCTCAGCCTCCGGCCCAGCAGGAGACGCCACGGGGCGCTCCAGTGTCACCCAGTGGCCTGCGACCCTCACCTGCATGATGTTCTGCTCTGCCCCTCACGCGACAGAACCGTCCTGTCGCTCTTGAGGCGCTCCGGACTGAGTCCCCAGGCGGGAAGACAGCCAGCTGCAGGCCTAGCGGTTTCCAACGCCTATCTGGAGCAGGAGGGGAGATCAAAGGCTTCGGCACACCTGTGCCACGTGCCGCTCTGTTGCCAGGCAACCCCAGAGACGCAACCTAGGAGACGGCTGGGAGTACCGATGCCCCAGGTCCTGGAGCTTCTATGCCAAGCAGTGCCTTCCCTGTTCGCTGTGAGCCGCCGCTGCCGGTATTCCTCTCACCTTCCCTCTGCCACCACCGCCAATCAACCAGCTGTTTCCCAGCTTCTGGGTGCCTTCAAGCCCTGAGTCCTGTCTCCATGGTGAAATAACAGACTCCTGGGATGGAGAACCCTTCAGAGGAGGAGTTCTTAACCTGGGACCATAGATTATATTTGGGTAGATTTTAGGGGACACCTAGCTCCCAGCCCCCAAATGTACACATAATTCTGTTGTACGTGTACATTTTTTCTGGACTTAAGGACTTTTGCTTTCATCAGATTCTCAAATGGGACTCTAGGCTCCCCACTTCCATCTTAAAAACCCAATGGCCCGATCGCCTTAACTAATGTGGTTTCAGTGGGTATTCACACTATAAGATTGGTACCTATTGGACATTCTGGTATTTATAAGAGCTGGTGATTTTGTCACTGCAAATCCAAATAGGATAAACTAAAAATAGCTCATTAATACTCAACTGTCTGTGAGGTGTCTTTAATGAAAATATAAGAAAAGCATATGTGCCAGTACTGTCAAAAGCTACAGGGATCTAAGGAACATCATTATTTACAAGTTTATTACATACTATTTATCATTAAAACACAAACAAACAACATTTTGAGATGCTTTTTTAATTTTCAACAAATTACACATTTAAAATCCCAACCAAATTTTACTAAGAATGTTTATAATACAGGGATTTTCTACACAAATTTTCTAAATTTAACAAGGATGGTTTTTGAGAAGAAAACAAAATGTCAGTCAGTACATTTTATAATCCATAGCATTGTTTCTGTGGAAAATTAGTTGCCAACCTGTAAAAAAAGAAAATTGAATTAAATTCAAGTGTAAATGACTGTGAATGTGTGCATATAATGTTTGTATATAGACATTTCTATAAATATTTTGTCACAGAATAACAATGGCATCTGAGATATTTCCCAGCTGTTCTCAAGTCTGTATATTTTAACCTATATATCATTTAATCTCTCTTTAATGGAACATTTATTCTGTGTGTCTGTGTCTTCCAAAAGTTTGTAGTTAACGATATAAAAGTGGTTTCCTAAAGCTCATTAATACCAATAAGATTTATGATTAAGACATTTCAAAACTTGCATTTATTCCTTGTGTATCTATTTCCTCATATATTTTCAGTTAAATCATCCTATTTTATGTTTAACCACTTTATAAATAAATATAGGTCATCAGGATGGAGAAAGACCTTAAATAATTAGATGAGAAAAACAAAGAGAAATGATTATCAAAGTGTTGTTCTATTGGCAAAATAAAATGAAATCTTGAGTCTGTGTATACCCTAACCTTTGAAATAACCCAAATAAAGCAATTTTTCTCAACTTCAGAGAGAATTTTTTATTAAACTGATTTCAAATTGTGCATACGCTAACACTTACTTTGGTGTTACAGCCACAAGTATTTTTTTCCATGTAGTATTAAACTTTAATTTTTTTACATTTTGTAAATGCCAATGTACATTTGTAATATTATAAAAGATAGAGTTTGTTTTCCATTAATTCTCTGTTCTTAGGTTCCTTAAAAAAATAAAAATATTAAGAATATATCTTCTCATATTCCTCATGTGAACATAATTTATCAGGCCTCTTCTGAAAGAGGAGTTAATACCAAACACAGTTTGCAAACTCAAGTTTCTAATTATGTCCCATGTGCACAATTTCTGAGGTCAATTTTCCTTCGCTTTTCCAATATTTGTATCTTTTTATTTCTTTCTTATCTAATGGAATTGGCTACTGCATTAAGAACTACATTAAATAAGTGAGAGTGTATCCTCACTTACACTGTGTCAGAGTGTTTCTGACATTAATAGAAATGCTCCCAAGTGTTTCACTATCAAACCTGCTACTGTACTAACTTTGTTTGACATCATTGTATAAATGTCAAGAAAGGATTCACCTCTTTTTATAAGATCTTTTAATAGATCAGAAATTGATGTGGAATTTTACCAAAAGAATCTATAGAGATCATCATATAATTTTTCTTTTAATGGTGAAATATTTTAATGCACTTCCTGATGTCGAACCATCCTTGAATTGCTGAAACAAATCTCACTTAGTGGGGTCATATAATTCTTTAAATATACTGATGAATACTATTTACTAATATCTCTTTTAAATTTTTGCATTGATATTTATAAATAGGATTTATTTGCAGTTTCTTTTGTATACTATTTTTGTAAGTTTATAGTATTAGTGTTATTCTGGCTTTATAAATATATTTTAAGATTTTTTTCTTTTTCCAAGATAAAAAATGTCAAAATTGTTGGCTTAGTACTTTTTAGGAGATGGTTTCTAGATCATATTTTCAATATTTTTCCATAGCTGTTAGACTGTTTAGTTTTTTTCTTTCTTCTGAGGTCAATTTTGGTAACACTTACTTTACTAGAAAATCCTCCATATTATCCAGGTTTCCAAACGGATATGCACAGAGATGTATAAAATGCTCTTTTATGATTTTTCTTTCTTTTATATGTTTTAATTTGTCTTTTCATTTGTATATTTATGATTTTTCCCGTTTTTATTACAATAGGCTAATTGGCTACTTTATTTTATTTTTTGCAAAGAACTGGATTTTTGCTTTCTTTACCAACTCTTCTATTTTACTATTTTTTATTATTTTGTTTTTATAACTTTCTTCCCTCTGCTTTCCTGAAATTCACCTTGTTCTTTTTTGACTTAATGAGTTAATTTTTTTTTTTTTTTGAGACAGAGTCTTGCTCTGTTGCCCTGGCGCCCTGGGTAGAGAGTACAATAGTGTACTCTTGCCTCTTGCCTTAGCCTTCTGAGTACTTGGGACTACAGGTGAGTGCCACGACGCCTAGCTAATTTTTCTATTTTTAATAGAGATGGGTCTCCCCCTTGCTCAGGTTGGTCTCCAACTCCTGAGCTCAAGCAATCCTCCTGTTTTGGTTTCCCAGAGTGCTAGTATTACAGGCGTGAGCCACCATTATGCCCAGCCAGAGTTAAATTATTGATTCATTAATTCTTTCTTGCTTAGTTTAAGACCTTGAATTTTCCAATGAATATGACTTTGACAGAATCCCCAAAATTTTAATATGCAGTGTTTAATCTTTTTTTCTAGATATTGTGTAATTTTGGTATTGATATCTTCTTTAGTTAGAAATGGTACATTTTGGTTTTTCTTTAAGAAAATATTAAGACTTTTAACATTCCTAACCTAAACATATTTAAGGGTTGAGATAAATGAAATGAATGATATATCTGCAAAAATATGTTCAGCATAGAATCTGGATTTAGGATTACACAACATTAGTAGAATATATTTTTCATTCTGTGCTGCAAATTTATCCATCTGCATTTGGGTTGGATTTCAAAATTTGTAATCTAATAAGACATTAGGATTAATATATTTATTAAAGATGTGGGGCCAGGTAACAGCTACTAATTTTCCACTGTACGCCCAACACTGAGGTGGAAACTCTGGGAGTACCAAATAAGGCATGCTGTCATTTCTTTCCACATTTTCTTAATTCTCTAGAAGCAGGTAAATCACAGGCTTTTATAAAGAATCTCTGAGTATGAGTAATTTGGAAGACAGATGTACATTCGGTCTGTACATCCTGGCCCATTATGGTAGACACTGATTGCCACAATAAGAATTCAATCCCTGATACTTGCACAATAAATGATGAGATCACCGTCTATAAAATCAATTATGATGATTACTATTGTGGCATAGGCTGAGGAATCCACGACATGGGCAAAGCAAATCTAGCCCTAAAATATTGGTATTTTCCATCACATATAGCCCTCACAGCCCCTATAATTATAGTATTTATATAGAATATTAGTGCACATATGCAATCAAATAATAGAAATATATTGAGCATAGTTTAATTTGTGAATATTTGAAAATAACAGAAATTTTCAATCTGGGTTGAATTATGAAACACATACCATTTCATTTTTATTCATTTATTCAACACATACCATTTTATTTATTTATTTTTCTCTCCAACACATACCATTTTAAATGAAACCTGCTGACCTTCTTCCATTGCGTGGCTGAAAAATATTAAATAATAAATTAGAAATAAATCAGTGTAACTAAGGATAGAAGTTAATATTCAGAGAAACAGACTAATGGTCTAAAGGAGTGTTTCCAAATGTGTATCAGAATCACAGACTCACCTGGAGGGATTTTTACAACACAGACTGCTGGACCCCATAGCTGGAGTTTCGGATTTAGCAAGTCTGAACTAAAATTGGTTATTTCTAACAAATTCTGAGGTACTGCTAAAGTTTCTGAGAACCACAATGAATTAGATAGTATTTGATATTGCTTATTTCCTTGATGGTACCCAAATTTTAAAACAAATGTTCTCAATTTTAATTTGCTATGAACCAAAATTAACTTATTGAAGTCAGAGTTAATGAGTTTGTTAAATAAATGTACAAAGTATTTTTCAATTTTGATATTGATTGATTTTAAAACAAATACAGTACGTGCATACCCTGAATAAAAAGTATCCTCGACTTCGACTTGCAAAAGGAGTTTGGAATTCTTCCTGGAAGAGAAAAGGAGGGAATAACAAATCAAATAGCACTAAAAATAAATACAAATTCTCCTTGAGAGTATAGTGAAGGTCAAAGTTACTTTCAACTATCATAACTAAACAAAGAGTGAATCAAGGACTTACTTGAGTAGAGAATCTTTGTATATATATCCCCAAATTTTCAACAACTAGCAATATCATCAGAATAATATATTTAAAAATAATTTCCTTATCGATGTTACAGATTCTCCTTTCAGATATTTTGTGAGTTGTATGTGTATTCATTGTTGAAAGAGAAATGATAGACACTTCATAATTAACTGTATTTAAAATCTCCTTGAGGCATTTTGTTAGAATGAAATAATTTCTTTAAAATACATATTGTATGTCATAACACATGAATAGGGAAAACCATAAAATAGAATTGTGTCAATGCTAAAAAATATACAGTATTTCTATAGAAGTGTAGATTGAAATTGAGGGATAATTTTGGTAAACTATGTTTATTCAATACAACTTTAGAAGAGATTTTCCTAATATATGTACAGAATGGTAAACTAATATTTGTTTTTGTATTAATACTTTAAGAAACTTAGATCTTTAAGTTGACATTGTATATACTATTCATAAGTCAAGGAAACACTTTAGGAAGTAAAAGTTAACTCAGCAAAGCATTTATTACTTCCAGGAAGTTTGATGACAACTGACTTTTTTTTTTCATTCTGGAAATTCTAAAATTTTAAGGGGCTACTACATTTGCTTTTACATTTCTCTTTAAAGTTGGCAGCAGACACTGTCTTCTTTGATTGAAGCTTGGTTTAAAAATGTGAAGAATTTAGGGAGGAAATAATGGCCATAAAAATAAGTTTTGAGGAATTTATTCACCGTAACTGTATGCATTTTAAAAATATTTGAGAACTCCAGGTAGCACTTTAAGAAGAATAAAATAAATATGGTATTGATATTAAGTAAAAATTTGACCTGAATTCAACTTTTAATAATAAAATATATAATTTAGCTATAACATAATAAAAGTATCCAAGATTAATCTATAAAGGGAACAGCATAGTGAAAAAAAATGTGCCTAGACTAGAAGTCAGAAGACACTGTTGCAATCTCTCTTACTAGTTTGGTCTTGGGGAACTCCTTCAACTCTTCTGGGTTAATTTCCCTTTTGTAAAATGAGAATAGTGATACTTGTATAAGTATTAATACTAACAGAATTCCCAAAAGAATAAAATGAGATAATATAAGACTGAAAGTTATAATGTATTACAACAATGTAAGGTATAACTTAAAAATAATACCTAGAAACTTTTAGCATTAAAAGAGTTAGGATTCACCTTAATGACAATAAAAACTACACAATTCCTACTTAAGAATGTGTTAACTCAGTTATACTCATCTTATACCTAGACACTGGGTTTAGGTCCTATTTTTGTTAATTGTGGAAAAAACAAAATATCTATATTTAGTGTCTGATATATTTACTCCATCCATGAGTCTTACTCTTATTAACATTTTAAGACTTGGCGAGAACTGTTGCCATCCTATAATAGCTATTTACCCAAATGGATACAGAGGGGCAATAAATTGTCCTTTATTTGTTCTCCTACCTAACGGCTATATATACTGTAGTGCCCTTTCTTAAACCAGAGAATAGGTTTTCTCGCTGGGAGGGCGTGGCTTTTGCAAAAGAGTATAATCCCAGCTTGAGTTATAACGGACATAATGGGGCTGGGGGGAGTTTGAACAATTCTTTCCTTTCTGAGTGCGAAGACAGCTCTGCAAACAGATGTCCTTACGTTGGCTCACTGGGTGTTCGTGTGGGCTTATCCTACGGAAGAGTATTTTATCAACCACCCCAGCTAGGAACGAACAGAAGGGCTGTCCCACACAGAGCAGCAAAGCCAGCGCGCAGCTGGTGTTAACGTACGTTCGCTTTGGATCTCTTCATTCTTCTCTCGTTCAGTCGGGGGACGAGCTGCAGCAGCGGATGCACCACAGACGACTGGGAGGACATGAACACACACAGGTGAGCACAACGGCTCCTCGGCACTGGGCATAAAGACAGTTTCCTATTTGCTTTTACCCACTCTACTTGTCCCAGAGAAAAAAGAAAATTAACGATGTTATCTGGTTTTGAGGGCATTATTTGAAACCCTAAAATTTGTACCCCCATAATTTGCTGAAATAAAAAAAATAAAATAAAAAAAAAGATGTTATCTGTGCACTAAAAATAAACTCCTAAGTCCCAGCTCCCCCCCCAACCCCCTGACCAAATGGACCCCATAAAGGGTTTTATAAAGCACGACTGCATGAGCACATGCTTCTCTTTCCATAAGTATTCGTGACTCCTCCTATAGCTGGTAAATATGTGTATTTGACCATCTCGCTCGGTATAAATTCCTGTTCCCATTGTCCCTGCCTCAAAGCACCTGTTCCTGGCCTGTGGCCGGAGGCTCTGCTTTCCAGTCCACCAGAACAGCCACCCGTGGGCTGCAACCCTTTATGAGAAACGAATCTCTCCTTTCCAAATTATAAACATTGTGAACATTTTTTTTGGTTAACATATCAAAGACAGCCCTTTGTTAGCAGTTCAAAGGACTATGGAGAATAAACCAAGAAATGGAATAAAATCTGGTCGTTTTACGCGAGAATTTTTGTCATTATATTGAAGCACTTTCTTGAGGGCCTCCGCGCTCTTGTCAGCTGCAAAAATCAAACCCCTCATTGCATCTTTGAGAGGCAGAAAGCAGTTGCTTCTAGACTAACTCAAAATGATTTGAGTCAGATGAAACCAATGCTGTGAGTAGCAGTTTTCCATCATAAACATATTTATTTGGAAGATTATACTATACACACACCTAGCAATCTCCTCCTATAAATTATATATTTAAAATAGAAACACAAGGAGCAAGACAACAGGGAACACAAAAATGACCATGTGCTGTTGACAGTGAAAAATGTGGCTAAGATACATTTTCTCAATAGGTAAAGTTGGCAAGCAGAATAAAAGGAAAGCACACCTGAGACATGCAGCTGGCTACCTGATATGGTTGCATTTTTTTAAAGGTATGGATTGAATTGAGCCTTGTCCCTAATATTAAATCTATTTGTCAAATGGATTATGTTGAGCACTATATAATGCTTATCTGTTAATCAATTCAACTTGTATTTGGTGTAAGACAGTATAATCTAACTTCCAACTTCTCATATGCATGAATATTCCATGTGATAAATATTTAAAACTGAGTTTAAGATTACAATGACCTTTCCACAGGTATGCACATGTTTAAAATACACTATGTTCCTCATTCCCTAAATTTGTTCATGGTAGTGAATCACAAGCTTACAAATATTATAGTCAAATAAATAATTACTAAGTATTCTAGATTGAAACACCAAAGAAGGTTGGTTAGCATTTTTTAAATCCATGCATACAAAATGAAAAACTACCACCAAAACCACAGGATTTTGAAGTGAACTGAATTGAAGTTACTGGTTTATGGCTAATCTTAGAGAGTAAATTCTCACATTAAGTGCCTAATTACTAACAAGGAGATATTAGGAACAGAAAAGGATATTTCTGGTCATTAATTACATTTTTGACAAACATCTTTTAAAATAATCTTTAAAATGCCTTAGGATAAAACTATTTTTTCTTTGCAACAATTGTCATCTAAAACAATATGTTTTGCCTATTTATTTGCTTTTATCACACCTTTAAAATGTAAGTTCCATGAGAGCAGAGATTTCTTTTTTTAATTTTCTGTAATATTTATTGCTATATTTCTAGTACCTAGAATTGTGCCTGGCACATAGCACATAGTAGATACTCAGTAAATAATTGTTGAATGAATAAATGAATTTAATGTACATGCAGTTATTGATATATAAAATAAATTAAATGTATAATAAATATTGGATTCTATTTGTTCATCTACATATAAACTTTTAAAGTAAAAAACCTAAATTTTGATGTAGCTTTATTAGGTAAACTGCAAAAACAGGGTTTTTGTTTTTAAACAAATACTAGCGATTCCTAAGAAGTAGTTCTACAACTTACCACAACATTTGAATTGCCCAACTTCTGTGTCTTCGAATAATGAAATAAGAACTGTTTAAAAAAAAGCAGTGAGTTTTACTATAAAACATTAGTTGTTTCCTTTACTATTTTTTAATGTATATATTTTGAAAATTGTCTTACCCTTTTGGTATTATCTTTTTCATCTTGTTCCTATTGAAAAGATATATATCATTATACTATATGTAATATGCTATTAAATTATACTACATATTATATAGCATACACAAAGTACTATAAAATTTTATACTACATATTATATGCTATGTATGCTATAATGTAAAATTTTATAATATAGTCTAAAATTATGTCATATTTTTAAAAATACATGACACATGCTATGTATAAAATATAACACTGAAATAGGTTAAATATCTGTTGCTCTAAAAATAAATGGGAAATGAATTAAATACTGTTTATAAATAAAGAAGTATACAAAGATCTTTACTGCAACATTATTCATAAGAGTAAAAAATTGGAAACATCCTAAGTATTCAACAGCGGTGGAATGGGAAATTATGATACAATCACCTGATGGAATATTCAGAGAAAAACACTAAAAGAATTACATCAAAATATTTGTAGTGGTTATCACTAGATAGTAAGATTATGAGTTGTTTTTGGCTTCTTCTACAAACCTTTCTTTATTCTTTTCTCCTGCCAAAAATGTATGTTTTTTAAAAAAATATTTTTTAATTAAAAAAGATCATCCCTTTTTGTAGTTGTTCTTTTTGTTCTCATTTGCTTTTAATCCAAAAGGAAGATGATGTATAAATAGCATTGTCACTTCTTTTATCTTAATTAAGAAAAAAGTCAATCAAGTTTTTTGGAAAATGTCACCATTAAGAACCATGATAAATATATAATTATAAACATGGATTATTTAGTTTCAGGAAACATTTATGCTTTCAAACTATCAAGGTTTCTTTCTTTGAACTATTGCATGTGAAAGGTATGGAAGTCAGAGTGCCAGTGATCACAGGCTAAATTAGAATTGCAAATGAAAAATTTAATTATAAACCTGAGGCTCTTATCTTTAATAGGGTAATTTAAAAATAAGTTCACATAAGATACAGAATATAAAATTAGGTATTATGCTTATGCTATTTTTCAAGTTCCCACCTCCCCTCACTTCAGGATAAAACATTCTCCCAAAAGAATCAAATAATTTTAGTAAGAAACCAAGACACAAAAGTTAGAATATAATTTTCAAACTGACATTGATAATAGTTTACTTTTTTTGCACTCTTAATGTCCTACTCTCTAACAAAGTACAATGTCCTAACCTCTGAACCATAAGATATGGTTAGCAGCTTAGAAAAATCCATCTGTTCTCCAATGTAGTATGAGTCAGGGTGAAAAAGAGCCAACATGACCTCAAATTTCTCCATCAGACTGGAACACATTTTATAGGTTTCCCATATGTCCCTCTCAATTAGATTACTGTAAATTCCATTAATATGACCCTAAATTCTCAGACATCAGAGAAACTGAAATATTTGTTTCTTATCCAAAATCAATTTATTCTCTTCTAGCACCTCTTGGCATGCTTCCTAAATTGGGCATATTTTCTACCCGGAGGAATTCCAAAAATTTGGGGGCAATTTTTTTTTGCCCACAAACAAAACACTATTTCAACCTTACCCGAGGCTTTAGCAGAATCCCCGTAAGCACAAAGCAAAGCTCCTCCAGTACTTTGGATGCCTGATGGAAATGAGAAGATATATAGGCTATGCTTCTGCTTTAACAATATTTGCACAACAGACATAACTGTAAAATGTTAGGAGGACAAGGAAATGCCAACTACCTAGAAAAGAATCCTTCTGTGGACCATTAAAACTGTTGGAATCCCTTGATTTCTCTTACAACAAAAACTTGGCAGCTACAAGTAAAACTATCCTTCCAACCAGAAAAAAAAAAGTTAGGTGCCGTATATATGCACTGATGAAAGCTCCCACTGTGGTCTAGATACATAGTTCTCAGCACTTGCTAAGATGTTATGAAATTCTTTGACTGAGAGTAACCAGGGGTTGTGCCAAAAGAGGGGATTATTCTTGCTAGCTTGTAGCAAAATGTGCATCTACATGCCAAAGCTGTGAGCCTTGGTGAATATTACTCATTACTGGCTAATTTGAACACCCTGCAACTGCTTGCAAACAATGGGGATTGGAGGAGAAAGAAGCCATGCGTGGTGCACCTAATCTGAGTACCACCCTTCCAGGGTGCTGACTGCGCACCCCAGGATCAGGTTTTTCAAAGCATTCGACCACAGAAGTGGGGCAGGGCTCCTTGTGGTTAGCAGCCAGCTGGGTGTGGTAAGGAGTAGCACAAATAGACAAGTAGGGGCGAAACCTGCTTTGCACAGAATTTAGCGCAGTTACTACCATGAACAATTGATTACTTAATAAATGCATTTTGGAAGGAATTAAGAGCTGAATAGTGTGTGTGGGGTGCAATGTAATTAGTGGTTAAAAGCATGGGCTATGGAGTTGGGCAGCCTGCCACATAGCAGTGTCGATTGCATCTCTACTCTTCATTAGCTGTGTTACGTTGGGCTGCTTACCTAACCTCTCTACATTTCAGTTTCTTCAGCCATATATCAGGGATGACATCACTGCAGAGAGCTCTTGGAAGGACTAAATGTAAGTAAAGTCCTTGGGGTTTGATTTACAGCGGCAATTACTCTTCATTTAGAAGATACGTGGAAAGAATTATTCAGGGCCACCAATATTCTCACCCTTTGAACAAAAGTACATGCTCAACATGGTTGGTTGTGGTTGGGGACCCAGCTGGCACCATGGCAGTTTTTCTGGCCATCCTTGCCAGCATCAGCGGCCTGCTTTGCTCTCTTCATTCCATCTGTTTGTTTGCCATGCACATTGTTGGGATATTTATCAATAATGTCTCAAACTTACACAGTGCTTCAATAAATGACAAAACATTTTCACACATAGTCACGCACCACATAATGGTGTTACAGTCGATGACGGACCTCCTATAGGACAGTGGTTCCCATAAGATTATAATGGAGCTGAAAAATTCTTATCACGTAGCGACATCTAGATGATCCTGACCTTGTGTAGGCCTAGGCTGATGTGCGTGTTTGTATCTTAGTTTTTAACAAGAAAGTTTAACAGGTAAAAAAATGAAATAAAATATTTTTAAAACTTAAGAAGTTCATATAAGAAAGAAAATATTTTTGTGCAGCCATACAATGATTGTGTTATAAGGTAAGTGTTTTTAAAAAACAGTCAAAAATTTTTTAAAACTTAAAAAGTATATAAAATAAAAGAGTTATAGTATGCTAAGTTTAATTTATTATTTAAGAAAGAAAAAGTTTTAAAAATAAATTTGGGGTAGCCTAAGTGTACTGTGTTTATGAAGTCTACAGTAGGGTACAGTAATGTCGTAGGCCTTCACATTCACTCACCACTCACTGACTCACCCAGAGCAACTTCCAGTCTTGCAAGCTCCCTTCATGGCAAGTGACCTTATAGGTTACCATTTTTTATTTTTTTATACTGCCTTTTACTGTACCTTTTCTATATTTAGCTACACAAATATTTACCATTATGTTACAATTGCCTACAGTATTCAGTACAGTAACATGCTGTACAGGTTTGTAGCCTGGGAGCCATAGGCTACGCCATATAAACTGGGTGTGTAGTAGGCTAGACTATCTAGGTTTGTCTAATTACACTCTATGATGTTAGCACACCAACGAAATCACCTATCTACACATTTCTCAGAACATATCTCCATCATTAAGTGATGTGTGACTGTGCATAATTTGTATTCTGTCCTTAAAACACAACTATGAGATATACAGGACAGGGATTGTTATTCTCGTGTACAGAGGAAGTGAGTTTCTAAGAGACTGTCACTTGCCCAGTACATGGCTAGGGGTTGGTAAGAGTGTGGCCTAGGAGGTAGGACTTCTGACCTGTAGATATTACTGTAACACACTGGTATTGCCTGTCAAGCCTGTAGTTGGGAGTTGGATAAAAGAATGAGTAGAGTGTGAACACTCATACATCCTTTCCCACTTGTACTTAAGGGCTGGTCACCCCATAAAATTCTGGAACTAAAAATCCCTAAATCTCCCTTTATGGCCCATTTTGAAATGCTACAAAATACAAAACAATAAAAAGAAAATATCTAGTGATATCCTATGTCAAAGATGTACCTCAACTCAAAGAAGAATAAATACACATATAAGAGTTGTTTCTCTTTAGAAAATAATTTCAAAGCCAGATGAGGTTCAGGAAGATTGAACTTTGACTGAAAAAGTTTCAAAATAAATGCATTTTCTCCAGGTCCTCTTTACAAGAAGCCAATTCTCAACAATTCTTTAAGGATTTTTCATATACAAAATTTTGAGTATTTTGTTTTTTAACTTATAGACCCGAAAGATCCTTTGTTTCCTATTTGGTAAAAATGTTTTGAAGCACTCTTCAGATAATCACATAAATAATAAAATAATAGTTAATGTGAAAATTAATGATGTTTTAAAAATGTACCAAATTTTTTACAGTTTACATTATAAATGTAAAGGACTCAAACAGTAAATTTACCAAGCTCTTCTTAAAAGATGCATGGTACTGAAATCCAATAAAACATTCGTTTATCTCGAAGGGGTTTAAATGAGTGCTTTAAAATTCATCCTCCTAAGTAGTGAAGAAATAAAAGTGATTCTGAGGATGTTCCTGAATTTTAAATATAACACGAAAGCTTATATGCTGATTAATATCCATCTCGTGTTATGTATTTGTCAGTGCTCTTTCAGTAATTTGAAATATTGTTCAAAAATGTCATCTATTGTGATCCTGGTCTTGCTTTACCATCTAATGCCTCTGACTTTTCTGCAGCTGATCCTTTGCAGCCTGGGGAATGGGTCGAGGCAGGAGAAATGCAGCACTACCCACGGCTGCTTCTCCACATCAGCCAGGAAAACATTCTAGAAGGACTGTGTGAAGGACAGCCTGGGCATCTCGGCCACATTATGTAGGAGGTATGCCCCAGGCACACAGCTGATGGCTCTGAAAGACAGAGCAGGGAGTCTCTGCTGAGCCCTCTTCTCTGTCTAGGAGACTAGTGTACGGATTAAGAAAGCCAAGACAGGAAGACTAACGGCTCTATCTGCACGCATAGGTAGAGCTGCAGACAGAAGCAGCGTCGTCCAAAAAATACAATGTAGGAAGATCACACTTACTTCCCACTCCTTGTGTTTCCATAAGAAGCTAGACTAGCACCCCTGGCCTCTCCCCCAAACCCTCTCTTAACTCTTTCCTATCGGAGGAGGCGTGAACTGTCTAATTAATGAGCGAATTGGGAGGAGGAAATTGGGCATGCTCAGTTCAGCTCTTTGCTTTGAAGGAGCCACTGCTCTGGCCAGCTGTTCTTCTCTGGTCTCTGCCTGGTGGCTGAGAGCCTGACTCTGCAGGGGGCCTCGAGTTAGCGTCTGAGGCTTGCCTGGAGGCAAT
Source organism: Cheirogaleus major (assembly GCA_963574435.1). Taxonomy (NCBI): domain Eukaryota; kingdom Metazoa; phylum Chordata; class Mammalia; order Primates; family Cheirogaleidae; genus Cheirogaleus; species Cheirogaleus major. Next base: position 26,442 of record CAUYPO010017365.1, on the reverse strand, counting down.
TTTAGCATACACACTTGGCATCAGATATAAAGCCACATTTGCAAATTGATTTTTCAGTTATAATGATGATACTTGGACCTCTGTAAGTCTCACTCATAAGTTCATCTCTCAGTGGGTTTCAAACTCAACGGGGGGACAGGATATTAGCAGCCCCCAAATACAGCACTAGATACTGTATTTTTAATTTAACACAGAATTTGATTTTGAAATTAGCATTTCAATTTGACGTTCTATAATTTCCAAAATACGTGAATATTATCTGCAAATCTATTTTACTTAGAGATGAAAGCCGCAGCACTCTACAACACAAGCCCACAGTATTATTACTTGTAGATGATGTAATAATATCTAATATGCTGACATGTTTTCATGAGTACATAAAGGGTCCAAAGGAGAAATGGAGAATATCAATACTACACAAATGCCTATATTATTACAAAACGCCCCCCAAAAGGAATTACCTGAGGCTGGGAATCAACAGACAGAAAAGACGAACAAGCATCATCTATCTGTAGAAAACAAAAATGTCAATTACATCCTGGAAATGGATAGAAAAATAGCAGAACATAGAAGGTAGATTTTACAAAGACAAGTTACCTACGTAACATTAATCAAAGTTCCATGACAGTTTAGGACTCTGGATTTGGAAGAGAAGAGCCTCTAAAACTTGATCAAGTCCTGGCATTGAAATTTCTCCAAGATTTACCCCCAGCCACAGGAGTATACGTCCCAGTGATAGTTGACAGGGATCATCCAAGATATAAAGATGCCTCAAACATTGGGTATTATTCAGCCTGAGAAATGTGATAGCTAACTACAGAATGACCTTGAAATTGAGGAGTACCTTCGGTTATCATGCAGTTCTTTATGACACAAGAATCTAATATCACCTAAATGAACAGAATGATAGTATGATGAATAGCATACAGAAAAAACTCTTCATACAACATAGGCAATCCACTGGTTCTCCATGGAACCAGTGTGTGAAAAGAGTTCCATTTTATAATGAAGGTTTACTGAACAGCAGTCACAAGCAGCTAGCTGTGCTCAGACTTTATCCTAGAAAGAAAACTTGAGAGACTTTAAACTGTAGAATAAGAGATTTATGTTAACCATAAAAAACTGTGCTGAGAATTTAAGCACTAAGCTGCAGGTCTGGAGTTATTTATGGCATTTATTTCTTTATTGGTCTTTTAAAATGGAACTGGAAAAAACTGACACTGATTCTTGTCTGTCTGGAACGATTTAGGGTGAATCCTGTTTATGGCAGAACATCTCAGAAGCCCCTTCTCGGAGTCCCAGGATTCTTTGTTGATGAGTTTAATTTAATTTGTATTCTCACACCCAACTGAAAGGGGGGGATTATTATACTTTTCAGTCATAATTTCTCAAGCTCCTTATTGCTTCCAGGTTGAACATGTCCTAAAATATATGATTCTCTAATTTAGAGAATAACAAAGGTATAAAATATTATGGAAAAGCATAACCTTGTATCTCCCTCTTTTTTATCCTCACAGAACTTGTCATCTTCTCTATATATCACAACTATTTGGGGAATTGTTTTATTCCACTAATCCCTCGTGCCCACCCACATGGACCCACAAATCCAGAATCATGAACACACACACACACACGGTGAGGGCAGGGGCCATGTCATCTCTAATTTGCTCAGAGCAAGTGTTCAATAACAATTCTTTAATTAAGTTAACTTGAACTTGTAGGAAAAAATACAAAGAGAAGTAAATTGAGAGGGGAAAGCTGAAAAGATACCCTATGAAAGCTCTGACTTTTGAGCAATGCTTACTACAACACCTCCAAATGTTATCTTCTGTACTTTAGTACGGTAGGGGGAAGTAGCTCCTCCTGAAACCTGTGTGGTGTGTAGGTATCTAAGAACATTATACACTCACGGGGAAAGCTGTCTACCCATAGACTAGGCTGCCCAGCTAGGTGAGGGGCCCATACCCCAGAACAGAGAACCCTTAAATCTCAGGACATCAACATCACCTGAATAAAAACATCAGAATTAAAAAAAAAACCCAGTTAATCAAATTAGGAGATAATTGCAAAGCTTTTTAGTCTTTCTTCTCATTTCTTTGATGGGCACAGCAACACTGCTTGCCCACTTTCCATCTGGGTAAGCATTTGTTCATTTTACTCAGCTAATGACTCTAGGTTTTCAATGCTACTTTTTATTTATTTATTTATTTATTTTTGAGACAGAGTCTTGCTCTGTCGCTTAGGCTAGAGTGCCGTGGCATCATCATAGCTCACAGCAACCTCAAACTCCTGGGCTCAAGAGATGCTCCTGCCTCAGCCTCCCAAGTATCTGGGACTACAGGTGTGAGCCACCATGCCTGGCTAATTTTTTCCATTTTGTTTAGTTTCTCAGCTAATTTCTTTCTATTTTTAGTAGAGATAGGAGTCTCACTTTTACTGAGGCTGGTCTCAAACTCCTGAGCTCAAGCGATCCTCCCGCCTCAGCCTCCCTGAATGCTAGGATTACAGGTGTAAGCCACCACGCCCAGCCTTTGAGTGCTAATAACTGCTTTTGAGAACTCTGTTGAGTCCACTGGTGAATCAATTTAAAAATGGTTAGGTCTCCATATATGGTTAGACAGGGATGTATTTCTAGCATCTGGATGGCTCTGTAATTTTTAAAACCTCCAGTGGAAAAATTACCTATATGTTCTTAGCATCTTAAGTTCTTTAAATATCTTTTTCTGTAAAAGCATTTATACTACTTTTACAGCTCTATTGATTTTTTGCCAGCATTATGATCTAAAATATTTTTCCAAAGATTTTCCATAGATATATTTTGGCTTGAAATCATCCATGTTGATTATTTCAACCTAAAATAAATGTTTCTGTATTATACATTAATATCTGTTGTCTAAGTCACTCTTCATCTTGTTTATATTTCTAGCATGTACTCTTAACATTCTACCAAGGTGGAGACCCTTATAATAGACGTTATGAATTTCTGTACTATGAAAGACTGCTTCATACTGGGCATTTATCATCTATCTTATCTTATCTTTTCCCTTCTGTATTTTGTTGGGTATTCTCCTCGGTTCATAGATCACTAGCCTTGCTTCATTTATTTATTCTCTTTATGTTTTCATTTCCTATTCCCGTTACATCCTTCTATAGGCAACTCTTCTTTTTTTTTTTTTTTTTGATACAGGATCTCACTCCGTTGCCCAGGCTGGAGTGCCATGGTGTAATCATAGCTCACTGTAACTTTGAATTCCTAGGCTCAAGTGATTCTCCTGCCTCCACCTCCCAAGTAGCTGGGACTACAGTGTGTGCACCACGCGCTGCTAATTTTTTTTGGGGGGGGGCGGGTAGAAAGGTAGAGATGGTGGTCTTGCTATGTTGCCTAGGCTGGTCTCAAACTCCTGGCCTCAAGGGATCTTCTCTCTCAGCCTCCCAAAGTGCTAGGATTACAGGCGTGAGCCACCGCACCCAGATGACAGCTCTTCTGATGTATTTGATGTGTATACTCCACTAGTACATGTTCTTGTAAAATCTGTATTGCTGTTTTGTGTGCATATATATTTTCTTACTTTTTTTTTTTTCACTTAACACTATCCTTTGACAACTACCCATGTTTCTAGGTGTGCATCTAGTATGTTGCTTCTAACCGATGTAGAATATTCTATAATGTGTACCCACCACATGTTGCCTATCCACTTCCCAGTTATTGACAGCTGAGTTCCCTCCAATTCCTTCCATTACAAACAAAGCTGTAATCAACCTTCTGTATCTGACCTCCACTTATGGATCTGCAGGAAAATATCTTTGGGCTATATCTCAGGAGAGGGAATGCTGGATCATGGGGACTCTAGGTTGCTTTGCAGATGGCTCTACTAGTTAACATTCTCACCAGCAGTGGATGAGGGTTTGGAGACCCTACATCCTTGTTAACACTTTCCATTAAGTAGATTTCAATTTTTTGCTAGTCTAATGGGTAGAAAGTGACACGTTGTTGTCCTAATTTTCATTTCATTGTTACTAATGAATTTGAACATCTTTTTAGATGTTTGTTGGCTTTTTTGGGCTTCGTCTTTTGCAAACTATCTGTTTTTATCCTTTGGGTATTTTTACTTGAAAGTTCTATCTTTACCCAATTGATTTGATGGAGTTTCTTAGATATTCTAGAAAAGCAATCCCTTATCAATTTTAGACATTGTCAATATCTTCCTTCAATGTCTCTTACCTTTTTCAAAAGAGTCCTTTGTTGAAGCAAATCTTTACTTTTAATGTAATTCAATTCATGAATGTTTGGGCCTTATGATTTATATTTGAAATTTTACTTAAGAAGTCTTGCCTTGCACCTAGCTCACAGAGATATTGTCCTACATTATTTTCTACTAACTCTGTAATTTACCATTTATATTTATTTTTTTAATGCACCTGGAGCCCATCTTTGTATAGAGTGTTAGTTTTCTTTTTCTCCATGCAGTGAGCCAGATACTCAATTCTCATTTGCCAAACAATCTGTTCATTCCCCCATTGAGTTGTAGTGTTATTTTGTAGGTTAATTTTATGTGTGTGTGCATTTCTGTCTTAGGTTGGGTTTCCCGCAGAGAGAGACCTGTGATAAAGATGTGAATGCAAGTAGATCATTTGGGAGGTGATCCAAGATGCACTGGGAGAAGAATGAGAAGTAAAACAGGGAAGAAAAGAAATTCAATAAAGGGTATGTTAACAAGCAAGCCACTGTGAGTGATTGGGGCTAGGTCTGTCCGGGGAACTCTGGAAGATGGTGTAGGACTGTGGTCCCCAAGCCCTGGGCTGTGGACTGGTTCTGGTCCGTGGCCTGTTAGGAACCAGGCTGCATAGCAGGAGGTGAGCCACAGGCCAGCAAGTGAAGCTTCATCTGTATTTACAACCACTCCCCATCGTTCGCATCACTGCCTGAGCTCCGCCTTCTGTCAGATCAGCAGTGGCATTAGATTATGCATTATGGTGAGTTGTATAATTATTTCATTATACATTACAATGTAATAATAATAGAAATAAAGTGCACAATAAATGTAATGCACTTGAATCATCCCGAAACCATCCCCCACTCCCCACCCCGCCAGGTCTGGGGAAAAATTGTCTTCCATGCTCCCTGGGGCCAAAAAGGTTGGGGACCACTGGGTAGAACACACCTCAGAGTTATCCTGAGGGGCAAAGCAGCTAAAGTATTTAGCCATAGCCTACAAAATTTTGACTTATAATGTTTTTGTCATTCAGTTCTAACTATTCTGTAATTTATTTTTTAGCACAAGGTTATTTACCAAAATGTTCTTTATTTTTCAAAAAGAAGGGCTATTTATTTAACTTATACCTTTGTTATTAATTTCTAACTTTATTGCATTATAATTGGAAAACACTGGAAGTGATTTTTTTCTAATTTATGGAATCTTCCTTTCTGTTCTACTAGTATGGGGTTTAAGAAAAAATTTTTAACAGCTCAAATTTATTAATTGTATGGTTAGATGTTTGATACATCTACTTATGAGTTATCTGCTTCAGCTATCAGTTTTTGAGAGAGGTGTAATAAAATCTCTAATACAATTGTTAATTGACCTATTTTTCTCTGAAGTTCTATCAGTTGTTAAAGAAATTCTGAGGTTGCATTGTTAGTGTATATTAGAGATGGCTGTATCTTCTTGCTCTGTTGCTCTTTTATCAGCATATAAAATCACTATTTATCTACGATGATGGTTTGTCCATTTGAATTCCACTTTATCAGACTGCTACTCCAATTTTCCTTCAGTTCATATTTGCTTGATATATCATTTTCCATCCTTTTATACCTAGTCTTTTTTGTTTTGTTTTCTGTTTTGTCTTTTTGTTTTGTTTTCTGCTTTAAGTGTGACTCTTACAAACACTATATTTCTGGATCTTTTTAAAAAAATCCAATCTTAAAATCTCTGTCTTTTAAGTGGTATGTTTTAGTACATTCACTTTTATTTTAACTACTCTATTATTATGACTTATTTCTGATTTCTTTATCATTTATTATATTCTTTCTTTTAATCTTTCCTTCATTTAGTTAATAAAAATAACAATTCTGAATATTAGTGTATCAGGATATTGGTAAAATCATAGTTGTCTGAAAGCTCAATTATATTATTTCATTTTACCATAATAATTTCACAGAAGAGTAACATGTCCACTAATTTGTCTGATAATAATTCCTTACCTCATTCCACAATTGTAGTTCTTGTTCTGGCCATAATCCTTGAGGTAATATCGGAGCACCTAAAAATAGTTATATTCACATGTTAATTTTATAGTATTTCTTCCAAAATTATTAATAAATATCTATATAATTCCTTTTCGGATGCTATTTTTCATTTTTCATTGTACATCACTGTCCACATATTTCAATGAGATATTTCAGCATTTGACTTAGTATAAGGAGACATAATTATTAAATCAATCTTAATAAAATTACAAAGACATTACTCTCAAGAATGAATTACTTATTGTGTCTAACTAAAAACTTGTACATGGATGTTCATGGCAGCATTTATTCATGCTAGTCCAAAAGTAGAAACAATCCAAATGTCCACGAACTGGTGAATAAACAAAATGTAGCATATCCACACAATGCAATACTATTCAGCCATAAAAATGAATGAACTAACAACATATGCCACAACATGAACCTTAGAAATATTATGCTAAGTCAAATATGCCAGATGCAAAACACCAAATATTGTATAACTCCATGTATTTGAAATGTACAGCAAAGGCAAATCTATAATGATAGAAAGATTAGTGGCTGCCTGAGGCTTGGGATAGGAATGGGGATTGATTGCAAATGGACATAACAGATCTTTTGGGAATAATGGAAATGTTCCAAAATTGTATTTCTGTGATAGCTGCACAACTCTTTAAGTCTACTAAAAAAAATAACTGAATTGTAGACTTAAAATAGGTCAATTTTATGGTATTCAAACGATATTGCAACAAAGGTCTTTTAAAAAAGAATTGCTCTAAGTAAAATCTGCAAGAAAATAAAAATTGAAGCCATTATTTAATGATGACTATATGGTAGGCAGGAGGCACAAATTCCCAGGTGGATTTTCATTTTGCTTCCTCTAAAACAAATCATTCAGAAATGAAAGGCAAGTAGGTTAATTTAAGTAAACAATCTGTAAATGTGGAAACAGTAATAGTTGTCATGATTATTTTATATTCTCTCTTAAAAGTAGCTCTAAAAGTAGCCTGATGATCTATACAACTAGCTAAACAAACCAAACTTCATAAACATGATGAATTTTTAAGTTGCTGGCACTGAAACCCTGGGTTTTGGATATGGACAAGTATGCTATATTTGACTTACATCGTTTGGGTACCTTGGCTTTTGATGTTATGTTTTGATGTTCAAGCAGCAGGTACATGACTTAATTTTATGCAATAAGCTGATGTAAGTGTGGAAAACTTATTCCAAGTCATATGTGTGTACACAAATGCCTTTATAAAATACACATATACAGCCATTAAAATAGTTACATAGGGACAATGCAATTTAAAACCCTCCTGCTTATAGATTGCCAGATCTAATTCTCTTAGTCTTTTTCAATGATAACATAATTTATTTGCTTAAAAGTAAAACCTCCAGATTATATTAAGGATATTACACTGAATTAAAGATAATAAGCCAACAGGATAATAGGTCTTCTGGACTAACCATTGATGGAAACTAAATCTCAAATGCTATTTTGAAGAAGTGTAGAGTAAATAATTTTGGCCACCTGTAAACATCTCTATGCAGTGTGTACTTTATATAACAGCATCAAACCCTTTTTAAAATCCAAGCTTTCCTTCCTCCTGCCTTATGGTATTAATACAGTCTCTCATTCTTAATTGGAAGCACTTCAGAGCCAAGGTCTGTACTGTCAAAGGTTTTGTTTTCCAAACTAGATATATATAAAGGGAAAAGCAAGCTTTTCTTATTACCCTATTTGGATGAAGAAAAAATACAAACCTTAATGGAAACTTGTCCATGTGTCCATGTGTTTTATGGACAAGGGGGGAAAGTACATTTAAATATATAAGCAAAAAAAATTAATTAGTCTAATAAAAATTCTGTCCCTAAATTTAATTTGGTGGATTAAGCTCTTTGTATAGTAAAATGATATGTGCTTGATCCGTCATTAAATATTTTTAAGGTTTATTTGAGAATCCCCTCTCATTGGACAACTATTCAAGGTAGATAAACAATCTTCACTTCTCAATTATATGTTTCTCACTCTACCACAAACATATGCCAGAGTCACAGTTGCCAGGTGGATCATACTCTGAGCTCATTCTATTTTCAGGAAGGGATAAAGCTGTGCTTCTCAAATTTTCATATAAAGTACCTGGTGATCTTACTAAATAAGATTCTATTCAACAGGGCATTCCTGTTTAAAAATGCAATTTTATATTTGTATACTCTTGACCAGCCCCCACCCCTCAAGAAAACGTGGAAGCTTCCACAAGTACACTGCATGCAGCCACACTGCATCACCAAGACCACTGAGAGCTTGTCTCCTGCCACATCCCAAGCTTGCAAGAGGCTCTTAGAAATTGTCCTTATGCCTAACTTAGCCCCAGGCACTTATATGAAGTTAAAAAGGGGTACTCTGTGGCCATTCCACAAAACATGTAAACACAGTCTCAGGGTAAAGAGGCCAGAGAAGCCAAAATGAAAACTATTTTTCTATAATTTATAGAAAACCACTAATATCCTGTGTCTGAACCCAAAGGTTAGGAGGGAATTTTTTTTTCTTTTGTCTATTTGTTAACTAGAGTTGATGTGATTTTCCTCCCAAGATAACTTGGATGTGCACTTTATACTATCAAAGACCAATACTGTACTTAGATTACTTTCCATGTTTTCAGAGTCAGTGCCACCATTGTCTACATCATAAAAACTGTACTATTTTTGATGTTTCATTGAGATATTATACTTCAGTACTATCTAGTAAAGTGAAACCACCAGTCTTTTTTTTTAATCATCAGTCTTATACAGTACACTTTGATGCAAATAATATACAGACAACTTGTACATCTGTAAATACACTATGTGTAAGAGAAAGAAAGACCTGATTATTCTAAAAGTGGTGTCAATTTTCTTTTTCTCATTGCTAGTACGTACTCATTATAGGGTTGGGACTTGAGAAATCATTACATTACTAGTGACTGGATGTTAAGAATTATTCTATGAGCAAGGGGCCAGTTGAGCACTTATTGTCACAGGCAAAATCAAGTGACAGATTGTTGCAGATATCCAAAATGTTTTCCTCTTATAGGAAATTTCTTTCTTTATTTTGATAATGTTCTCTGAATAGTAAACTGTTTCCAACCACCGCATCTGTGGGTGACCCTTTATCTTCTCATTGCTATTGTACGCTCTGCTAATTCACTTTTTGCCAAAGATGCTGCACTTGTTGACACTTTTATTTTCCTCTGGCATTGTGACATTTGTTTTGTTTTTAGATACATCCAGTTGCATCTTGCATAATGATTGATGTTGGTAGATTTATCTCCAAGTTTGGCTTACATGTGTCATGCTTTCCCCCAGTGCCATCTTTAGAGACTCATGACTAGGGCAGATCACTCTGTATATTCACACTCTTCCCTTTCCACCACATTTTTAAAGAGCTAAAATTAGTTTTTTCGTATTAAAAGCAAGTCTGAAGGGGGATGAAAACACAAAAGGGCAGTCTAGGGGGTTTCTGGGTAGTGAAGGAGGCATCTTATCCTTTTGCTTGAAAAACATTGGGGATATTTATGAAACGATTGGCCAGCCAGCAAAAATGCTCTTTTGGAAATAAAACCCAAGACTCATCTTTTTCACGAACCAGCTACTGACTTCCATAATTATTGCTCAACCACCAGCAGCCGGAAAATCTGCTCCCCTTCCCCTAAAGGCAGTTGTAATCTCACATTGATGCAAAAATTACTGCTAGCATATCATGTTATGTGCATGGAAAGTGGATTTTCTTTATATAGCAAAGTCACTTTTCAAACTGTGCTATTCTACTTCCTTAAGAAGGTAAAGATTACCATCCTAATTTTACCAATAACAAATTTAAAACTGAAAAGGATAAACATTTACCTTGCGTAAATCCACATAGCGCTACTGGCTATGGGGAAAAGGATTAGGTCTCTTAGCTTCTGACTGCTTAGATTTCAAAGCCAAATGACCTTGCTTTTCAAGTAAAGAACATCCCCCCACTCCACACACACACACACACACACACACACACACATCTCCAATGCTTCAGGAAAGGAGAAAATCAAAACAATGAAAGGAGACCAATAAAAATAAATAGATTAGGAAAAGAATAATAGTCTCCATTTCTCCACCTCTAATTGAGGGCTGGGCTACAGGCTCTAAAAGATCCCTGCAGTTGTGATTTTAAGTCACCAGGTCCTGACACAGTCTGCCCACCTTTACCTCACTGACTGGGGAGCAGAGGGAAGCTAAGAAAACCCCCTGCCAAACTAGAGAATTCACGGGTGTAGCAGGGCAGTGGCTGGCACTGGAGAGCTCCCTGGCTCAGAGCTTGGGGGATGGATGATGGTCCCCCAAGGTACCCGTACAGGTAACCTGTAACCTTTAGCGAACATAACGGAAGTGATCTCCTGGCTGGAATGTTTGCGCTCTGTTCTGCCATGGCTCCAAAGCTACAGACCTATCTCCCTGACCTTGCTTTTCCTATTTCTTCCTCTAAACCAAACTCAGTAAGTCCCTCTTGTTACCAAATCACAGCTGCCTTCACTGGCTTTAGCTGTAGCACTGCCTGAAAGCCAGGCTTGCACACTTGCCTCTCCAACTTTGTGTGATGAGAAAGAAGGTCTCTATTCCTTTTCCTGATTTGGTGCCTGAAAACCTAAAAGACACAGGGCGCACTCTTTCCCCTTCTAAGGGGCGAGCATGGGGCCCGTTTCACTGCTCAGGATGATCTGAACCGAACACAGAACACACGCTCTCTCACTGACGAGGCTGAGCGCTCTCCAAGTTTACATGGCACCAGCAGATGAAGTATCAAACTCACTCGTTTTGTTGCACCAACAAGCCCTCCAATAACTTCAATCCAAGGGAAAGCACTTTCATGTTCACTATTTTAATTCCCGTTACCCATGGGCCACGGAGGCTAGAAATCCCGAGTATAAGGGAGTCCGCAAATCTTCACCAACCGCAGCGTCCCCTGTGCAGAGTCTCCGCCACCGCGCGGGGCCTGGGGAACGCGCTCCAGCGGGGCCACCCGCAACCCCCGCGCCGCTGGCTTTCCTGGGTCGGCGACCCGTGCCCGTTGTCAAGGGCAAGAACCACGGAACCCGCGGCACGAGGGGAAGGAAGGTAAGTCCCAGAAGCCAAGTAAAGGTGAGGGAAAGGGGACGAAGAGAGAGCGGTGAGTGGGGCAGGGAGGAGGCGCGACAAGCGCGCGCGGCAGGACGGCAGCTGGGGCGCCAGGGGGGCGCGGGGCCGTCTTACCTGCGCCCGCGCCCGCGCAGCAGGTGAGCAGCAGCAGCGGCAGCAACAGGAGCGGGGACGCCGCGACCACTTGTCCGGGGGGCGGCCAGGCGCGGCGGCTCGCTGCTGGCGGCATCTCGGCGCCTGCGGGCGGCTGGCTGCCGGGGACCCTACGCTGCTCCGCCCCGAGCCCTGGCTGTGCCTCGGCGTCTGGGGTCCGGCCACCGAACTGACCGCCCCGAGCGCTGCCAACTTTTTAAATCTGCAGCACACGTGGGCTGTTGCGGCACGGTCCCAGCACGCGTCACCTTCCGCCAGCCGCCCCCGGCCTACCTCGAGTCACCCGGACCCACGCCCGCCCACCCCAGCGACCTGAGCCCCGGGGCCTGAGGTTCCGACTCAGGTCCCACGCATTTTCGCTCCAGTATAGAGGAGAATGGCCCTGACACGATGCACGTCCCTTACCGCCTTTGGAAGGACTTGGGTGGGAATGGGAGTGGAATGGCAAATCAGGCCGTTGGAAGAGACTGGGATCCGGGTTTTTAAACTTGGTAGTGGCTACGCTTTCTCGTTTCTTGCGTCTGCCCAGGATGCCCCTTCTTCTTCACCCTCCCTGGGCAGCCTTTTCTGCTCCACTAGACTGTGCCATGTCTCTCTCCGAGAGTTCCAGTGGCCCCCAGTACGCATCTGGGTCGAAGCACCTCTGTTTTGTTCCTTCGTTTCTTCCCAGCTCTGAGCACAACGCCTGGTGCATATTAGAGCAGAGCTGGTGCAACGGCGATGTTTAATGCCGTTGACCATCCCTCAAATTCCTGCTCACTCTGAGACCATTTAGGGCTGCGGTCCCCAACTCTGGGGCCGATACCCGTGGCTTGGTAGGGACAGGTCACAGGGCTGCACTGCCCCCTCTTTTCATGAAACTCAGGAAGGGGGGGTGGCACAGCAAGAGGTGAGTAGTGGGTGAGCAGGTGAAGCTTCATCTGTATTTACAGCCGCTCCCATCACTAGCATCACCGCCTGAGTTTCGCCTCCTCCCACTCCGCTCCATGGAAAAACTGTCTTCCATGAAACCGGTCCCTGGTGCCAAAAGGTTGGGGACCGCTGATTTAGGGAAATGCAGTTAATGAAGGATCAAGAAGAAAGGACTGCTGGGAGCTTGACCACACACATTTCTAGCAGATCTAGAAGGTCTCTGCTTGTCCTGTGGATTTCGAAGCCTAAGGTGACTCCTTTTTCCACGCATTTCTGCCGCTACAGCATTCTGATTTCTAGCCTGCCCTGACTTCCCCTAGCCCTCTATGTACTTTCCTTTACTTTCTTAGCGGAAACGTCCAGGAAGCAGCCTCTTCCCAGGACACCAGCTGATACAGTTCTAATTTCCTTCTACAGAAAGAGGGAAAGCTGATGTCATTTCCCTCCTCTTGAAAGGTGAGGAACGCTGAGGAAAAGGCAGGAAGGAACTATATTAACATTTTGAAAGGGGCATTTTCTTGCATCAGGCACTTTCTCATGCTACTTCATTTAATATTCATAACATCTTTGGGATGTCAAAGTATTGCAATTCTCATTTGATGATGTTTAGGGAGATTGAACAATCTGCCCAAGGATATCAGCGTGTGAAGGAGCCACTGGCCATCCTGTTCCACCAAGATGTTCTCTGTAAATCAGGAGTTTTAATGTATCAGGCGTGTTCCGTGGAACCTGATATACCAAGGCAAGTCTTCTGGAAATACAGCATGTAGTTACTTACAGTAGCACCTTTCCTAAAGGAAATTACAGTTTGGTAAAGGACCCCAAACCAATACTCAAATAGCTGTATTACAAGCCAGATTGGGATAGTATTTTGTCAGAAATATATAGAGAGGCAGGAGCAAAACCCTAACAGATCAGGTAAAGAAAATAAATAATAGCTACCATTTTTAATTTCTTTCTATACAGGGAAGCATATGCAAAGGGCTAGGTTAAAGAGTCTGGTCCAGGTTCAAGGATGAATGAAAATAGATTTGATTCAAGATTCCTGTGATTTATTCCCAAAGTGGTAAAAAAAATAAAATAAAATAAATCGTGCAGAGGATGTTAGTCATCTAAGAATGTAGGTGAGGGAACAGGCTCTGTTTCCCCATGACCTTCTTCCTAGTGTCTCCCAGAGGTGCCCTGGAAGATCACTAGGTTCAGCAGCCCGTGTCATGAGATGTCAATGAGAACAGCGAAGCCTGAAACAGTGGGCTCAAAGCTTTTTATATCCCCAGTAGATCGGCAAAGAAACAACTTGTGCATTATGAGTTTTTTCTGCATGAACCAGGCTACTTGGAATGTTCTTTTACGTGTCCCCTGGTGTATGTGTGCAAGAGTTTTCTGCGGAACATAAAAAAGAGTAGCATCATTAGGTCATAGGGGATGATCTAACCAAGCTCTCCTTTAAATTGTTTTCCAAAGTGTCATACCAATTTACACACCCACCAACAGTGAATGAAGTTTCCATATCCATGCATATCCATGAAAAAAAATCTTTGCTAGTTTGGTGAGTGTGAAAGCTCATTTTGGATTTAATTTGCAATTCCCAGTTTACTAATGAGATTGACTGGCTTTTCATAAGTGTGTTGGCCATTATTGCTCTCTCTTCAGTGAAATGTCTCAGTGAAAAGTTTATCTCTTTTGCTCATTTATTCCCCAATGAGTTGTTAGCTTTTCTTACTGATTATAAGAATGTTTTATGTATTCTGGAACCTTCGTTGGTTAAATATGTAGCAAATATTTCCTCCCTGTTTATGGCTTCTGTACTGTCTTTAATGTGAGTTGCTATTTTTGAAGAAACGTTTAAGAAAAGACCGGCAGACTTCCAGGTCATGCCATTATGTGGCTTGGATGATAAGAAAGATGGATGGTGGAGTGAGGAAATGGGGGTGGATAGGCTTTTTATTTCCCCAAGAATAAATATTGGGAACAAATGACTACATAGAAGCTGATTCGGCAAATCCCCTTTTGTCCAAGCATTCCAAAGAAGCTAAATCCCAGACCCTTGTAGTGGAGCCTTGATAATTTAGCTACAAGCATTCCAATCTGTGCCTAGAAGGTCACATTCATTTAAATTGAGCTGGTGTATCTGTCTATGCCACCACCAGTGAAAGCATTTCCATTTCAGACTGAAAGTTTGATTCTTAATACCATGCTCATTCCTCCCACCTGTTATCTCCTGCATTCTTGACCACAAATTGGCAGCTGGACTTTGCTTTCTGTTGACATCCTGTAGAATGGAGGCTCCATAGGTCATGGGCCTGCAGAGTAGCAAGACCTGCTATCTTGCGATGGGGATACCTAGAAAAGTCATCGTGGAAGGGGTTAAGAAGGGAGGAGAGTGGAGTGTCAGGAGAAAGTGAGAGTCGGCAATGGAAAGAAATACAGTCAGGCTGTAGTTGGCAATAGGGAAGGCTACTAATAGGCAAAAACCCCCAGCTTCATGAACTGAAAGTAGAGGCAAGATCTGAAAGAGTTAGGGGTTCTAGGTGAGATAGTCATGCAGTCCTTCAAATATTAATTGAGCACCTACTGGACTCCATTCTAGAAGCTTGGGATACAGCAGTAACCAAGTCAGTTGAAGCATCTGCCTTGATGGAGTTGGCGAATTTTCAAAAGAGTCAGATAATACACAAGTAAATAAAAACAATAGCAATAGCAGATAGTAATAAATGCTATAAAGAAATTAAACCAGGGTAATGAAATAATAGAAGGTGGCTGGGAGTTCAGGGAAAGATACCTGAGACAGGGTCATTGAAGGCATGCCTCTCTGAGGAGGTGATATGGGATACCTGAACTGTAAGAAGGAACCAATCATGGGAAGAACTGTGAAAAAAGAGCCACAGGCAGAGAGACCACCACGTGCAAAGGCCCTGTGGCAGAAACAAGCCCGAAAAGTGGGAGGAGCAGAAGGAAGCCAGTGTAGCTGGCACAGAGTGAATGAGTAGAGTGTGGAGAGCTGAGGTCAGAGAAGTAGGCAGGGTAGGGTCCTCATCATTGAAGGATCTTATAGGCCATGATAAGGAGCTTGAATTTTTCTCTAAGTAAAATGGGAAGCCTTTGGAGGATTTTAAATACAGGAGTGAGATGATCTTATTTACATTTGAAAAAGATCTCTCTGGCTTCAGTGGAGAGCAGGCTCTGGGGGACCCCCTTAGAAGCAGGAAGGCCAGGTGAGAGGACACTGCAGAAGGCCATACAGATAGTGTATGATTCCATTTATATGCAATGTCCAGAACAAGCAACTCCATAGAAACAGAAAACAGATTAGTGGTTTCCAGAGGCTGGAGAGAATGATTGCTTCTGAGTATGGGGGTTTCCTTTTGGGATGATGAAAATGTTCTTGGATTAGACAGTAGTGGTGGTTGCGTAGTCTTGTGAATAGACTAACAACCACTGAATTCTACACTCTAAGAGGATGAATTTTATGGTATGTGACTATCTCAACTTAAAAAAAAAAAAGAAGTCCAGGCCAGATATGATAGTGACACGTTGAATTGGATGGTGGCAATCTTTGCATGTTAGCACAAGCAACGTTTGTCTATTTTTGGCATGAAATATCCAAATTTTGCTACATACTCCCTGGATGTTCTTGGTAACTATGAAATCCTCTTCCCACTTTGTGAAGGCATTCACCTAATTACATGTCTGTATAAATGACTACACTATAATCACTAGCTTTAATTTTGTTTGTTTGTTTCGTTTTTTGAGACAGGGTCTCCCTCTGTTGCCTGGGCTAGAATGCAGTGACGTCATTATAGCTCGCTGCAGCCTCCAACTCCTAGGCTCAAGCGATCCTCCTGCCTCAGACTCCAGAACTGCTGGGACTACAGGCACACGCCACCACATACGGCTAATTTTTTAAAAAATTTTGTAGAGACAGAGCCTCACTACTATTGCCAGGCTCGTCTCGAACTCCTGGGCTCAAGCAATCCTCCTGCAACTGCCTCCCAAGGTACTAGGATTATGGCGTGAGCCATGTAGCCTGTCTGCTTTAATTTTTTAAGGAAAGAAAATACTTTATAAAAGCTGAGTGTAGAACATTGGTCTTCATAGTCACTTTGACATAGTTATAGCTAGCTATAACTATGAACAGCGTCGTTATCTAAAAAATGTAGAGTGTATACTATGTGAAATAGTGATAACCTGTAATGTGTGAATGCTTGCTAGGGTGCTCATGCGCTCATTCAATGAGCTTTCATTAAGCCAAGTGTCAGCTGTATTTAGACTTTCAAAATGCTGAGAATTTTGTTCTGTGTTCTGTTTTATCTTCTCTAAGACCACTTGCATCCTTTCATACATGTTATTGACTGAATGTTCGTGTCCCCCGGAAATTCAGTGTTGAAATCTTAACCCCACAATGAGAAGGTAGTTGCAGGTGGGGCCTTTGGGCAGTGATTAGGCAGAACAGGATGAGTGTTCTTATAAAAGAGGACCCAGAGAGCTTCCTTGCGATTCTACACATGAGGACACAACAAAAAGACAGCCATCTATGAACCAGGAAACGGGTCCCCACCAGACACGGCATCTGCCAGTGCCTTGATCTTAGACCTCCTAGTCTCCAGCACTGTCAGAAATAAATTTTTGTTGTTTATAAGCCACCTGGTTATGGTATTTTTTAATAGCAGCCCAATGGACTAAGATAATTTATCTTCCCAGTTTCCTGCTATTTACTGCCTATGCTGATGCACGGTGAGCCATTTAGAAATACCACCCTAATTTCAAATTTGAAATGTAGAGAAAAGATTTTGCTTAAGGATGGGTAATACTAAAAAGTAAAAGTTCTACTGAGGTTATGGAAGTTGAAAGCAAACTACTCCAAAACCCCAAATTAGCCTATGATCTCTAGACTTCATGATAGAGCTGTCTCAAGAGGAGACAGTCATTTGTGACAATTATAGAAACTGACCAAGTGATTGGGGATCTATTTAGCTCAAAAGATGAGTAACTATTATTTAGTGACAGGATAACTTTCAGCTCTCTCCACAAATGCCTTTGGCTTCCAGATGAAATTCCTATTTTATAACTGTTCTCTCTGAACACTAATAGTTCATATACTATGTAGTAACCCCGATAATCTTAATTATTCCTTTTCCCATCCATCTTTTCAAATTACGTAGATATCAACTTCTCTGCTTCCAAGAAAATATCTTGACTTGGAAGGACTTTTGGATGAACTACACTGTACTGAGAAATCACTCCAGATTTTGTTGTCTTCTAAAAGACAACAAAAGTACAATAACTACAAGAAATGGAGGACTGTAAACCAAATAGATCAACATTTCTTAAGACTTCCTGTTCTAGGGTAATCAACTTTGCCCTGATAATGACAGAGGAGCACCATAATTGTAAGAAATACAACATCCTTTACAGGAAAGAGATGCTTTTCTTATTTTCTCTAATTACTTGATAAAATTAATTTTAAACAGTTTACAGAAATAATAAGCAACATGATTAAAAGTCCTTACCTTTGATGTTGTTTTCAGGTTCATCCAATGCATATAGTGTGGACTGATGGCAAATAAAAGGTTTCCGTGAAAGTCCAAGAGCCATTCTTCCTATTGTTTTTTGCAAAAGGAGCTAGGTTTCATCTCTTCAGTCTCTTGAGGTCACGAGACAATGTGGATGGGGATCCTTCTGGAGAATTAAGGGCAGAAAATACTTATCTCAGAGACAGCCTTGTGAGATAAATTTCTCTCAAGAAAAGTAATAAGAGAATTTTTTAAAAAGTAAATTCAATAGCTTTTTGCAATTACATCAGTGCCCACAGGCTAGATTTTCACATGGTAGATGTTCTCAGAGTAAAGCCATTATAGAAAAACAGCAATTTATTGCTAATTTAAAATCTGACATTAAAAATATTTCCAATTCATTGACTGCAGAATCTTTTCTCTATTCCTTAAATTGCAATTACAATATTAATACATACTAGTGAAAGATTTATTAGATTTTCTTGACACATTTATGAATTACATCCAGACAAAGCTGGCAGAAAAATAGATACTTCTAGACAGATGAGGTTTTATAAAAATGGAACCTAAATTTAATGATAGCTATAAAAATACTAGGACAGATAAAGTGATTTTTATTTCTATACAATAAATCGTATAACCTTTTTTATTGGTAGACTGCTTTTCAATCTATGTAAAAATGAATCAAAACATTATTATTTTCTAAAGGCATCTGTTATTATAGTTATGAAAAATACATACGTTCCTTATATAGACATGTTCAGATCAAACTTTTATTGCATTTGGCCAAAGGTAATTGAAAAAAATGAAGCAAAAAAAGTTGTTCTAATTTGACATTTTTTAAAAAAGTTAAAATAATCAAAAGAGACTTGAAATGAATTTCTCAATATAAAAATAAGTGACAATTTAGTTAATGTTATAAGAAGAGTAATCACTACACATTTTATCTCTAGTGTCTCTAATAATTTTAGCTCTGATTTTTTTTTTATTTCAGGATATTATGAGGGTACAAACACTTTGGTTACATTTTATGTCTTTGCCTCGCCCAAGTGAGTATTAGAGGCATGCCCTTACAGATATGAAGTGCTAAAAGTTATATATATGTATATGCCATGTTGCTCTAAATTAAATACTAGTAGATATTATTTTAAGACATTTCTGAGAATAAAATTAGCCAAGATTGAGCAATTTATTCTCTTTGTTCATCTGTAAAGTATTCAAATTTTTTTTTCTCAAAAATTAATCACAGGTTCTTTTTCTATGTTTGTGCTCACTAGGGTGAACTCAGATGTAAGCTACTTTCAATCTTCCTGAGTTTCTACCCTAATTTAAAAGTTTTTAAACCACTTGCAAGGAAAAAGCAGAAATAGACAAAACAATACATTTACTTCTCAGAGAAAGCTGAAAAATAAAGTTAAGGCAATCATTGGTTTCCAATGCACATCATCTCTGGTATTTATTCTCCATCATGACATCTATATGTTTGATGTCTATCAGTTCAGCTGCCAACAACTGACTATGGCAATGGTGATCAATTAAAATTGCCTTGAACTTCTTTGCTCTCATCCTTCTTTCCTCTTATATTTTTATTCCCTTTTAAAACAATCTCAAGGAATTGCCTTTAACTCCTATTCTATCCCACTGCATTGTTTTTACTCTGTCTTGTAACAGAGATCTTCAGGAGTACTGAGTTAACTCTATACTGGGAAAAGCTTTCAATGTAGGTAGTATGTTACCTGACTGATGACATCTTTCTTCCCTGGTCACCTGATAGTCAATAGCGCCCTCCTTCCTCGAAGCATTTCCTACCTGTTTTGTATACTTTTATTTTTTCTCCTGAGTACTAATAACCTCCCGATATACCATACCATATATCTGTATCTATATAGTTGTTGGTTTCTTTATTATCTGTCTCCCTTTGCTAGAATGAGAACTCTTAAGTCAGGTTTTTAAATCTCTTTTATCATTTTAAAAATACTTTATATTTGCTTTCCTATTATTCTGATATCTCGAATTCTTGCTGGTGTTAAGAGAACTTGACACAGTGGGCACTAAAGAACAAATGTAAATGAATAAAGGAAGTAATTTGATTTACAAAACTTTTATTTATAACATTATACAACCTTTAAGCATATCTCAACTGCATAAATGGTGATATATACCCTTAAGCTATATGGGAATAATAAGCAACGTTTTACTGTATAAACCATTGCTTAGAATCTTCCTGGGTTCTATTTCCTATTTTGTTCTAGTCAATTTGGGAAACTTGAGAGCCCAGAGTGATAAAGAAAAGAGTCTAAGCATATGGTAGAAAATAAAAATAAATATAGAAGTGGTATTAGGAACTGGGATTATCTAACTAGGAGAGCAATGATTCTTGGAGGCAGTATGACCGCGTGGTTGAGAGCGTCAGCACTAGAGCTGGACAACCTGCCTTTGAGTCATGGCAACACCATGGAAGACCTTGGGATGATAATTGACCTCTGAAAGCTTCAGTTTTTATTATTTATAAAATGTGAGTGTATAATTTTTTTTGCCTACACCACATCCCTTCTCTGGAAAACCAGACCTTCCCCATTCTGTAATAACCTCACACAATTCAGGGATCAGTCTGAGATCTGTGCAGGGACTATGGCGAAGGTGTTCTCATTCTCTGTGACTATGACATGTAAGGACCATATAGGTTACATGGAGAGAAGCTGTTTTAGAGTGACGCAAGTAGCAATGAGAGATGAAGAGAGAAAGAGAGAGATTAAGATTGTTATACACGCTGACATGCAGCCATGCCTGAAGCCAGGTCCATCCTTTGGAGTTTGCAGTTAGGTAAATCAAAAATTTCCATTTTTCTTTTAAGTTCGGTTTTGGAAATTTGCAACAGTAACAGACACAAAATACTTGCCTAATAAATTTTAGTATGTTGGTGATGATGCTAAACAAATGGAGGAGGAAGAGAAGTCTTCAAAGAGAAGAGAGGATTTTGAAAACTTGAAGATTCCTCACTGTAATTCTCATGAACCAACAATTCTTATTTCTCAGTAGAAGCAGTTTGTTTGGTAGGCAAAATCTTTCAAAACATGGAATCTATGTGGAAGAAGGAAGAATACAACAGTAAAAGGCTTCCTTGATCTAAATTAGAGAACCCCCCAGTATAAACACACCCAATAAAATAGATAAATAGCATGACCAATAGTATTAATAGATAGTCTTCTCCCATTGTTTTAAAGAAACCAGAAAATGGCACAGCAATTCCTTGTTAATGTGAAACTCCTCTAGACTCAAGTTCATCAGGTTTTCTTGAGAAAGTTGAGTTCCAACTCAGGATGGAAGAGATCAATGAAAAAGACAAAAATCAGGAAAGGTATGTGGAAGCAAGCAGCTTGGTCATGAAATGCTTTACTGAAAAATTTACAAATTAGTTCAAACCTTCAATCTAAAAGTTAAGTCACAATACCAGTGCAGCTTTCTCTTTCAAGACCTCACCTGCTTCCAAAAGATTGAAGGTCAAGTTCTAATCTGAAATTGTCATGAGTGCTTAGAGCCCATATTTATAATTATGAATCTGCAATTTTATAAGATGTGTAGATAAAAAGTGTTATACCTTCTCACTCCACACAGATCTTCATTGTTCCTAAAGATATCACAGCTGATTCAGTTGGGACATTCAGAACCAGAACTTGAAGCTTCAGGTGTAAGGTTCTTCCAGAAGGAGTCTCAGCAACCCTTTTCACAATCAAAACAATGTGAATCTTCTCCCTGGGCACTGGAGGTCTCCAAAGACAGCTTGATAGAGTAGAACCTACTTAGAGTCAGACAGATGAGAAGGAATTTGCTGCTTGAAATCCTAGTGCTGGAACTCACTGCTAGCTTTCTGTTTCTTTTTTCTCCTAGATTCTAGTACCTAGAACACTGCTTAGGTGCCTTGGCTGCTCAACACTTATCCTAACTCCTTCAGCACTTCCACTAAGGGACAGCTCTCTGTAGCTTCCAGTCTAGATGACACAGCTTTTTCAGTGGACTCAAATTTCTTAGAGCTGTGTGAGGGAGATCAGGCTATGCAATATTGCACTATATTAGCCCTCCCTTCAACGGTCACTTGCAGTGTTTACTTGGGTGCAGGTGCCTGCCATGGATGCCATTCAGCAATGTCTGAACTCAGGTGTAGGGAAACTTAGGTGCAGCCATCAATTTCCCTTTGTGTGAGCTCTTCTAAAAGCAGAAGGGCACATGTAATAATAGCAGTAGCATTTACTGAGTATCTGCTATGCACCAGGAATTTTTATAAGAAATTCATACATGTTAACTCACTTATGGAACTACTCTGTGAGGTAGCTACATAAAATAGTTCTAAAATAATATTTTACTAACATAAAATAATGTTATCTCCATTGTATAGATGAGAAATCTGAAGGACAAAAGATTTAATGAATAGTCCAAGTTAAGCACTTCCAACAGTCCAGGCAAACAGGTTCAGTAAATGCTAGTTCTGATTATTACACAATTAGGGAGTGGCAGGGCTGTGGTTCAAATAAAGGCATCCTGTGTGCATAACCACCACCTTCTCCTGCCCCACCTATGGAAACTGAGCCCCAACTGAATAGTCTTATGTACCCCCATAGCTGCACCAGATATATCTGGAAATGAGATTTTTCCAATGCATGTTACTCCTTTGCTTAAAAACCTTTGATGTCTCCCTATTACCTGCAGTGTGAGGTCAAATTTCCTTAGCAAGGCATTGAGGCTCTCACCATCTCATGCCGGCTCCTGCTCCAGCACGGTAGTTCTCCTCACCATGTCAGGACTCCCAGCTGTTTACCTCTCTCTCTCTCTCTCTCTCTCTCTCTCTCTCTCTCTCTTTATTCGTGCTCTTCTTTTTTGAAATGCTCTTTTCCAGCTTCCCTATCTAATGTCGCCCCATCAATAAAACTTTCCCTGAAGCCCTTCCTTCATCCCATCCTGATGAACTGTTGGTTCACCTCTGTGCTCCCACCGGAAGTTTCTCACTCCTCCTTACAACACCAACTACACTATATTAAAGCCTCATGGTTTCTATGGCAACCCCTCCCACCAGATCGGTCACTTGTTGAGAGGAGGACCATAAGCAATGAAAACTTGAACAACAATCATAAAACAATTATTTTTATGTGCCAGGCACTATGTCCATTATAGTGTATCAGCTATAATCTCTGGATAGATTTGACTGGTGCTATGGCTAGGGAGTCCCCTCTGCCCCATTACATCACACACCATAGTTTGGGTGCCCCAGAAGGAGACCTTGAGATAGGATTCAAGTGCAGGTAGTTTGGGAGGTGCAGGCCACACTAGTAGCGGAGTAGAGAAGTGAAACAGTGGGACAGGGGAAGAGAAGGAAGCAGTAAATATGTGCTTTTAAGCCAGCTATCCCTGCCAGAGTGGGAGCTTAATGCTGCTGGGAACTTAGGGAAATGGAAGTGTTTCACCCGAGAGGAAGGGTGGTTGGGTGTTTGTATACCAGTTCCCATCAGTCCTTGGTTGAAGGCTCTCAGGGATATTAATTCCTCCATTCCTTCCTTCCAGCCTGCCACTTTGTGTCTGCACAGAGCACAGGGCTCGGAGGCCCAGGTACCAACAGCTGGAAGTGGGCTGGGGCAAGCCCAAGGCGGGCAGGAGGAACCCGGGAGAGGCACCACAGCTTCTGCTGCAGCGCCCCTCCCAAATCCCCCAGGGCTGTGGAGGAGGAACGTGAGCGAGAATTTGGGAATGTTACAAGTCATTCTCACTTGACAGGAGCATTTCTTAACTCCTGGAACACAACACATGTTCCATCTTTGGAGCTCAAGAACATAGTTGGTTGGAAGCTGAAAATATTATAATATGAGGGTAAACCAGTGGATAAACCCTAACGTAAATTGGTACCAGTGTTATGTTTGTATTATAGATGAGGTTATAACTTCAAGGAATAGATGAATATCCACTATAAATCAACAATTATTTTTTGAAGGTTTAGTTAAAACGAGCCCACACTGCACATGGAGAGTGTGGCCTTTGCTCATGGATAAAAGCCAAGATCAAGTTAATAAGAGAATCAGCAGATAGGATCTGGAATAGTTCACCCCAGAGGAAAAAAATGTGTTAAGAACCTGAATAGACGTGACTGTGCTTATTGTCTGAAGATCTCTTCTGGGGTTTTGTAAAGGAGGTTTTATAGAGAACAAAGCAATAGAGGGGCAAAATATAGATGGCTGGAGTCTATGATAATAGCTTGTGGGAAATAGTGCTATGTTATTTCTTTAATTTTCTCCAGTAGTGTTTTTACAGCTATCTTAGTGAGTAAAATGCAAGTTTCAAAAATAACTTCTTGCATGGAGCTCTTTGATTTACTCCAATCAGAGAAAGCTACATCTGTGAAGGCAGCAGAACATAGCTCTGAGGAAAGGGGGCAAAGGACTGACTTGATTGAAAAAATCAACATACATGCAAAGGGTAGCCAGCATTTTTAAAAAGGGTTCAAAGGGCTCTGGCCCCAAAACAGGAATAGAAAAACTATCTGAGTGATATTAACATCTCTTAATAAAGAATGTTGCAATGCGAGAGGGTAGTCTACGTGGAAATATAGAAATGAGGATCAGAAAATCTCAAGTCAGCAGAGTCTATCCAGCTAACATTGACCAGGGGAGAAGACACGGACCCCAAGGAAAATAAATACACTCAACAGAGGGCTGTGCTCCACTCTGAGTTAGAAATGACTCATTTAAGCTTCCAGAGATATCCTGCCATTTCTATCAACCTCCCTTTGCTCTGATGTGTGCTCACAGCAATCTACTAATTTTGTTTCCACGCAGGCTTTACGATATCTTGAAACCAGGAGCAGCTTGCTGGATGGCAGGTGTAACCACGTCTGTCATTGCAAAAGAAGAGCTCCCATCATAAATTGGTAATTTGGAAAGTCGTGTTAGCTTAAGCCAGATGACTTTTTTGGCTGAGAAACTCGGGTTCTTGGGTCGCAAAGCAAAGAATCAGACTTGGGAGTGTGATGATTTAACCAAGTTAAAGCCAATCTGTGACACCTTGCCTGGAAAACTAGCCAAGCAACCCCCACCCAGTTGACCTATGCACCTTCAAACAGGACAGTACTATCCACATTGTAGTACACGTGTAATATTACGCAGCACACACAGGGAAAAAGGGCTAGTACAGTGCAAAGAGCCGGACTCTGAAGGGAGGATAACAAGGATGCTCCTTGTATCTACTTGAATCTATAAAAATGGGAATAATTATAATATCTACTCCTGTCAAGGTATCAGAACTTATATATACAAATAAACATTGTCCTCCAAATTTATTCTGAGAATCTACATGTTCTTTCAAAACAAACAAAAAAAAAAGGTTACTGTTCAAATGGTTTTTGAAACTTTATTTTGGAAATTTCCCTTCGAGCCACTTATGTGAGAAATAAATGTTTGTTATCTGAGCCACCCAGCCTATGGTATATTTGTTACAGCAGCCCAAACCGAGACACGCCCCCACAACATTGCCATCTCCCAGAGAGCAGGAGCTGGGCCATTCTTCTTTAGAGCCCCCAACACTCGGACTTGTGCAAAGTAGGTGCTCCGTGGAGGTTTGTTAGGGTAAAGAGTGTGATATCCACACCGCTACATAGGAAACTTTGTGCAAACAGACTCAAAAATATTCCTGGGATCTTTATGACCTATACTAGAAAACAACAACCACTTAGTGCCTGAATTGGGATCTGGACCCGATACTCTAGTAGGAGGACTCATTATCCTGTCCCTTAAATCATTCAGACATTCCTTTCACAAAGAGACAAAATGACTAAAAGACAAAGGTCATGCCATAACAAGGGTCTTTTTACTCACAGTAATATTTCTGGTTGCAGACAAGTTCCAATACTCTGGGTGTTGTCCATGTCAGGGCCTGTTAAAGGTTCCCCAAAGAGCCTTTCCTTGCCTTTTGCATGGCAAATGCCAACCACAGTCTCACTGCATAGTGGACACTCAACAGTTGAATGAATGAATGGATGCCCTATCACAGAAGAAATGCCATGCTACATAGGCATGATATGTAAAATTTTTATCATTTTCATTGGGATAAAATATTACAAAACATTATTTTCTATTATGGGGTCTTCATAAGCCAGATGATATATCCTACAATTTTCTGTTCTTCAATTTTCTAATTGTTTTCTTTGGCCATTTTTATTCAAGATCCTTAAAATATTTTCCTTTATGCTTATTCTTTGTCAAAGTGGCCAAAATGCAAATTGACAGCAACATAAAACAGAAATTTCAAAACTGGCAGCCATGTGATGGATGCTGTTTCTAATTATTATTATTATTATTATTATTGAGACAGAGTCTCACTCTGTTGCCTGTGCTAGAGTGCCGTGGCATCAGCCTAGCTCACAGCAACCTCAAACTCCTGGGCTCAGGTGATCCTCCTGCCTCAGCCTCCCGAGTAGCTGGGACTACAGGCATGCGCCACCAT
>CAUYPO010017363.1:0-17782 GCA_963574435.1 Cheirogaleus major | reverse complement strand
ACCAGCAGTGTAAGAGTGTTCCTGTCTCTCCACATCCTCGCCAGCATTTGTTGTTTTGGGATTTCTTGATATAGGCCATTCTCACTGGGGTTAGGTGGTATCTCATTGTGGTTTTGATTTGCATTTCTCTGATGATTAGAGAGTAGACATTTTTCTAAAAGACATATACAAATGTCCAACAAGCACATGAAAAGATGTTCAATATCACTGTCATTAGGTAAATGCAAATGAAAATCACAATGAGATACCACCTCACACCCATTAGGATGGCTACTGTCGCAAAACAGAAAATAACTAATGTTTGTAAAGATGTAAAGAAATTGGAACCTTTGTGCAGTTACATTATGGGAATGTAAAATGGTTCAGCCACTATGCAAAACATTTTGGCAGTTCTTCCAAAAAATCTGAAAAATAGAACTCCCCTTTGATCCAGCAATTTCACTTTTGGGTATATACGTAAAATAATTGAAAGCAAAGTCTCAAAGAGATGTGTACACTTGTGTTCACAGCAGCATTACACAAGAGCCAAGAGCTGGAAACAACTCAAATGTCAACCAACAGATAAATGGATAAACAAAATGTGATATATATACCTTAAAATGTGGTATATACCTTAAAAAGGAAAGGTCACATGGATGATATATGAAGGATATTATGCTAAGTAAAAAAAATAATTACTGTGTGATTTCACTTACATAAGGTACCTAGAGTAGTCTAATTCATAGAGACAGAAAGTAGAATGGTGGCTGCCAGGGGCTGGGAGTAGTTGGGGAGTGGGAAGCTGTTGTTTAATGGGTATCAAGTTTTAGTTTTGCAAGATGAAAAGAGTTCTGGAGATAGGTTCTACAACGATGTGAATGAATGTACTTAACATTACTGAATTGTACGCTCAGAAAAGGGCAAGATCGTAAACTTTGTGTTATGTGTATTTTAACAAAGTTAATTTTTTTTAAAGTATGAATCTGCTAATTAAAAGTAGGTAGGCTTTCTTTGTATCTGAGGTATCACTCTTTCCTCCAGCTTAAGATAAGTTTCAGATCTGAAATTTAGCCAGAATATGAACTAGAATTATTGTCTTTATTTTAAATATGAATTTAGCCTTTATAAACCTATTCAGTGATGCTCCAAGGCCCAAATCAATTATTGTTTCCTCTGACACCCATCCCAGAAGAATTTTTCAGTAGAATTCTGTATGTATTGCTAGACTAATCCACTTAGTTGTACATGTGTCTGCCTCTAGAGTTGAATGTCAAACATTATCCTTTAGATAACTTTGTTTTCTTGCTTCTTAGTATTATGTCAGGCACAGAGCAGGCAGGTAATAACAGTTTACTGAATTCATTGAACAAACATCGATGAAGCACTTCATATATACAAGGAACAAGAAAGATGAATTTTTTAATGTTACCTTTATTTAGTACCATTCAGATTACACAGAAAACAACCTAAAACTTAACCACAATGTCATTATTAACCAATTAGGTTTAATATGTTTTCTTCAAAAGAAGTTTGATATTTGGTAGAAGACAAAGTAATGATTTACCTTATGAGAAGAGAATGAATAATTTTGGAAATTCAGGCCTCTGAAGGATAGAGGTATATGTTTTACACACAGTCTTCCTGGTGTCTTTGAATATATATACCACACTTGGTAGTGCTGACTCTTAAAATTAGACATGGAAGGTGCCTTTTCTGCCTAGAAAAATGTCTCTGTAACTTGCAAGGCAATTACAAATACATCAATGATTGTAGGTAAGTGTAGCTACTAAGTATAGCTGTATGGGAATGTAGGACAGTTTAATGAGGATATTATCTATATGCCAGTGTGACATTCACAATTACATAAACTTTAATATACTTTCAATAAACTGTTACAAATAGGCACGTATCACTATTTTTACATTGAGTTTAAGTCCAAGCATCCTTAGTAATTGTATGTTACCTTTTATTCTCACATTGAATAACAATATGTAAGTAATCCTTCTGAGTAAGTAATGCCGCTATGTACATTACATTAATTGAAAGAACATGTACTCCATTGTTTACAGAAGGTTAAGTGGTACCAGCATTTCTTAAGTTCACATCTTTGGAAAAATGTTCAATTTATTAAGAAATCTGATTTTAATTTTAGTTTTTAATAAAAAATTTATGAGAATGGTGTTTAAAATAAAGATTGGGGCCAACAGGAACCCATATCAGGGTTAAATGAAAGAGAGACTTATTAGCTAATCAGACTCAGAATTGTGAGATCATCATCTTACATTTTACAAGCTAAAAGAAAAAACTAGAGAGGTTATGGAATGAGTGGAAAGGGGCTTTTAAAGCTTAGAATTGTTCTTTGGATTTCCATGTTTAATAAATAAATATGAAAATAATTACAATGTTTAGAAATACTGAATTTATGATAGTCGTATGTGGTATGACATGGGCCCCTGTTTGGAGAAGACTAGTGGAATCCCTTTAATGATGCCTGATTATTTTAAATATACACAATACAAGTCAGTTGTGAGGATCATCTGTCTTTACAAGTAGTAAATTAAAATTCTACGACATGTTTTGACTTAAGCTCTCTACTGAATTCAGAGCCAGATGGGAACTGGGGATTGCCTATTACAACTTCATTGAATATATAAGATGTTTAAAATCTGCTCAGAAGCATTTTTTAAACATCATGAAGTTCCTGCAACTTCATGGAGTGACTGCCTCTATGGGTGAAGATTTTTTAACTAAATGAACCCCAGGGATATGGACAAAAGACATAAAATGCTGGAAGAGTTGCAGTGGGTTAACTGAAAACATCAGTTAATACGGATTTTTTCAATGATAGAAAATTGAGTAATTTGAAGGGTATAAGAAATATCCATGGATCTATAATCAGGCAGTGTGTTCTCTCCCCTTAATCTACCATTAGTAAGTACTTGGGGACAGTTAACTCAGGCACTAGTCCCTATGATTGCTGGCTTCTTCTGGCAAGACTAGCTGAGTGAGGGTATGTGTAACTGTGATTGTTATGCTACTCCTTCCATACACTAAAAAAGTGGGAATTCTAGGCGAGAATCCAAAGTCATTCAGTACAACCTGCAGAAATATATATGAGTGATGGAGCATTCCAGTGGTATAAAACATATCTGGAAAAAGTATTTTAGAAAGACGTATTTGTTTGGTTGGGGCTCATGTAAATTGAGGACGAGAAAAAAAGGCTTGAATCCAACTTAACTACTTCCTTTGGTTTTCCTTTTGTACCTCTTAAATGGGTTATGCTGGTTATTATCACCCCAAAGAGGGAAAACTATTGTTTTCTGTCTCTTTTTCCAAAATCGAAGAAGAAAGTCTGTATATAAATTACAGTGAATCCATGCCATAATCTTATTGATATTATAAAGGAATCTGTGTTTATATTCCTAGAAATGGTGTTGGGGCAGGTAATAAAGGAAGAAATACTAAATTTCTATTTCGCTGGCTGGTTTTGTTTTTTGCCTCTCTCTATTGTTATTCTTAATTCATCAGTTTTCATCAACTTCTATTATAGGACCCCTGAAACTTGATCTGTAGGCATTATTTGTGATTCTAGCTTTGCTATACTTTTCACTGTTTGTTGCCAAAATTTCAATCATTAATCAATGATGCTGGCAAAATAGCAAAACCACTATGTCAGAATATGATGAGCAACATATGAAAAATGTAAATGAATATTTTTTTAAGTACAGTTTTAGAGAAAACATTAGGAGTAACTGCAGTAATTAAATTAGAGGAAAATAGTAATATATTTTAGAAATCTACTGAGTATTTCATTTTTTCTCTATTTCCATCTCTGTTACCTACCACCACATACATTTGAGTATAGGTGTCATAACATAAACAGAATGATAAAATAGGGCTGAATTAGGCTGAGAATAAAGATTTCTATACAAAAAGAGTAAAAATAAAGTCATAATATTGCATTAGAAGTTGCAGGAGATAAATTTGCATCATGTAATATGTATATTTTTCTAATGATTACATGTATTTGATAGCTATTATACATTTTGAAAAAAAGTAGAAGAAAGTAAATAGGATCTGAAATATGTTTTGAATACCAGTAACAAACCTGGCATCTTGATTAGCCCATTCAAAGTTTAATTCAATTTAGTTTTCACAGTGGCAAAAAACAGGCAAAGACAATTCCAGATCTCTTGACTTCCAGTACAGAATCCTTTCCACTACCCCAAATTGCTTTGCTTAACAAAGTTATCACTTATGATCATGTCTTTAAAGAAAATTAGAGAATTCTGCTTATTTTTGAGCAATTTAGTCAATATGTCCAGATTGAAAACACCAATCCCTTAACATCTCTTTGTAATAATTTTTCTTAACAGATGAATATTTTATACCAAGAAGAGCTAATGAATAAAAATATTTACCCTTTCTTATATTGAAACTCTTCTGAGAATGTAAATTTTCTTGTATGTGTAACAATATACTTTCTTTGGCATACTTGAACAAGACTTGTCTCCAATTTAAGTGTAATTTTTATTTGTTTATAAATAAATTATCATCTCTAGAAGAATTTTCTCTTTATTTAATCTTCATTTGGCTTATAAAGAAAATTGACAGCATCTTTTCCAAGTAGCCCAGTGTGTAAGTAGTCAGAAAAATAACATAGCAACATTTGGAGGGACAATGAATCATTTTTGGAGTTATATATGAGAAAGAGAATATAAAAGAGGTAATTTAGTGTTTGGGGTCCAGGGATATTTCATAGTGGCCAGAAGTTTGGATAAAAGAAGGATTGAGTAATGAAATATAGGGATGAGGCCATATTACCAACAATTAAATTTCTACAAATTGCTGATAAATATTTGGATTGCTTTGAGATACTCATACACCTTTCATTTATCCCTCTTATTTGAAATATTACATTGTGTGGTAGGGGGCATAGAAAAAGAACTTTAAGCGTTCAAAATGTACCCATTAACTTTTAAAAAATGTATGAAATGTATAAATGGAAATGTGGCATTGTGGAAAGCAACTTAACTGTTTCTAAAAGGGACCCCCTAGAATAACTAAATAAATACTTTAAATTTATGATAATCCCAGACCCTCACTTCATAGTATTTCCAAGATAATGTTATTCACGTTTTATTTCTACAAGTCCTTTTGCTATATTTATGTGAAAGAACATGCTAAACAATAGTTAGACACAAAACTAAGTGCCAAAATATTTGGCAAACAGTAGAGACACAAAAATAACAATACCTTCAAGTATCTCTAACATGGTGAGTTACCATAAAATGGAATGGCTTGACCAAGGTAAATAGATGTTTTAGCACATTTCACCATTCTCTCTCATCTAGGAAAAACCATTTTTATTTAAGTATTTTGTGTTTGGTCCAACATATAACAGACTTTTGCTTTTTTTTTTTAACTTATTTTCCCTCTTTTTTTTTTATTTCAACATATTATGGGGGTACAAATGTTTAGGTTACGTATATTGCCTTTACCCCACCCAAGTCAGAGCTTCAAGCGTGTCCATCCCCTAGATGGTGCACACCACATCCATTAGGTGTGAATATACCCATCCCCTCTTTCCCGCTCCTACCTGTCTGACACCCAATGAATGTTACTCCTATATGTGCACTTGCTTTTTGGCATTTCAACCCTGTCCTTCCTTTCTTACAATAATCACAGCCTCATTCTTCTATTCAGAGATATATGGAATACTAAATATATAATTGAAGGGATAAATATCACACTAAAATGAAAAATAAAATAAAAACCTTAGTTTCCCAGACAGGAATGTTGTTACATATTTACATGTGAAGAAACTAACTCATCCTATTAAGATGGGAAAAAGTAGGTGAGGAAAACAGATTTGTAAGATATGCACAGTCCAGGAAAGTAAGAATATTGAATTGCCACATCAGTTTTTCTCACAGCTTCAAAGAATGACCTTGTCGGCACACATGACTTGAAATCCTTCCACCTTCCTGAGAAGAAAGCGTTTGAATATATCCAATGTTAAGGTGCTTTTTTAAATTCTAAATTGGATTTCTTACTTCCTACTTTCTTAAGTAATTGTTTTTAGGTTGTGTTTCTTCTATGAGTGTATGCTAGCATGGATGACTAGAGAACTACATTGCCAAAAGTTAGGGAGTCTTATGGATACCTGGTAGAAAATTCAGTTTTATGGTGTCATTCACTATTATGTGCCTATTCAGTATGAATAAGGAAGGAAAAGGGAAATTCTGATACTAATTGTCCCCATTATGCTTCTCTCACAAGTGTTCACTGGATTTTTTGATAGAACTGCTTTTCCCATTAAAATAGAGAACTATGACCTTCCTTTATAATCTTTCTTTTCAGGGCATGTCTTCTGGTGTTATATCCACAAATATTAGTGAATGAGTGATCAGTATATGTATCTAATCAACTTGCCCTGTTAGAGATTTACAAATTGTAAATTAACATATTTTTCTTTATGTGAGATACCTACACTGAGAATAGTATGTGACAAATAATAATACATGGACTTAAAGAAATTGAGTGGTGAAAGAAAGGTCCAGAAATTTAGTTTGGGATAGGATTGTGAAAGACATTCTAAGTTAAGTGAAGGAGCTATAGACTCCATTATCTCCAATACAGATATACATGGGCTCCCACCTTCAAGAAGCTCCTTGTCTAGTGGACATAGCCAAGAAAAACAATTATAGCACAAGGTATCATGTACCAGCAGCATCAACATCCTGGGGCACTTCTTAGAAATACAAAAGCCTCAGGCTCCACCACATACCTACTGAATCATACTCTGCATTTTAAAAAGGTCAGCAGGTGGCTAATTGCATATTGAAGTTTGATAAGCAATAGGGTAGAAGAATATGGGAAGGACACCCAGTAGAATCTGGCTTCAGTTGAGATGTGAAATAGAGTGAAGGGATGTACACAGGGAGTTATATAAAGAGAAAAGCAGACAAGAGCAATGACACAAAGGAATTAAAGCACGTGGCAAATTGAGAGACCTAAAAATAGTTTAAAGTGGCTATAACACAGGATACATAGATGAAAATGTATAAAAGCAACCAAGCTATCCTTCAACAGGTGAATGGATAAATAAACCATGGTACATCCATACAACAGAATAATACTCACTGACAAAAAAGAATGAGCTATCAAGCCAAACAAAGACACTGATGAGTCTTAGTTGCATATTGCTAAGTGAAATAAACCAATCTGAAAAGACTACATACTGTATGATTTCATTTATATGACATTCTGGAAAAGGCAAAATTATAGAGATAGTAAACATATTAGCAATTGCCAGGGGTTTGGCAACTGCCCCTCAGTGAGGTTTTTTGTTTTTTTTTTAATTTTCAGATTGGCTTCACTGATAATTTTAATACTTTACTCCCAGATTCAAATCTCCTTAACTCACAAAGTTATACTTATTTCAGCACTCTCTAACACTAGACATTATCAATAAATAAGTAGGCTCAAATTCCACAGGCATTTGAGCATGACAAACAACACAGAAATGATATCAATTCCCATTCCCCAACTTTCCCCTTCTCCAGTCCTCCCGACTCTTGACTCCTATGTAAAAGAATCTTCTTCTGGTAGAGGCCATATCTTGGTGTAAGAGGTAAATTCAGTGTACAGAGCTCCTCTCCAGCTATGGCTCAGCTGTATGTACTAGCTGAGTGCTCTTGAAGGAGTTACCTAATCTCTGCAAAACACAGATAACAATAGTAGTTACTTGATTTCTTTTTAATGAAGAATAAATAAATTAATATGTATATAACATTTAGAGCAGTTCTTACCATATTGTTAGTTCTCATTATATATTAACCATTACCAAAAATCAATTCTAAAACCCACATTTCATCCCATTTTGAATATTCTGAAATTGGGGCATATTTTACAATCACTGGCATCTTAGATTCAAAGCTGTGTGTTATTATCTCAGCACTGTTCTTCTATTTTTTCTACAAATGAGAGAAACCATTTGAAGCAGGGAAGAGTCCTATAAATAAGCCAACACCCGACTCAGTTTTAATTTTCTCTCTCCCTTCTATACCCTTACCAAGGTTACACAATTATTAGATGAGAAATATTCTCACCACAAATCAAATGTTTTCTCATTGAATGCTCACAACAATCCAATAAGGTCAGATATTTTTACAACCTCATTTCACAGGTAAACAAACGAAGTTTCACAGAGGTCAACTAATGTGGCCATGATCACCCAATGAATAAATTACTGAACCAGCAGCATTCAAACCCAATTAGTCTCTAAAGCATTTGTGATTTCACCATACCTCTAGACTCTGCAGCTTTTCATAATAATTTAACAAAAGAGCTTCTCTGAGGGAATTACAAGCATAAATGTCAATCAGAACAAACCCAATAAAGGTTCCATAATACTTTCATAGAACAGAAAACTGCTAATTTCTATTAAATTGAGCTGATTTGTTTTTTT
Organism: Cheirogaleus major; assembly: GCA_963574435.1. Taxonomy (NCBI): domain Eukaryota; kingdom Metazoa; phylum Chordata; class Mammalia; order Primates; family Cheirogaleidae; genus Cheirogaleus; species Cheirogaleus major. The sequence goes on along the minus strand of CAUYPO010017363.1, from coordinate 9,330 downwards.
TTAATTTCTAAAATGTTAATTGTTATGGGTACATAACAGTTGTATATCTTATAGGGTACATGTGATTTTTTGATACAGGCATACAATGTGAATTAATCAAATCAGAGTAATTGGGGTATCCATTGCCTCAGTCATTTACCATTTCTTTGTGTTGGAACATTCCAATTCCACTCTTTTAGTTATTTTAAGTTATTGATTATAATCACTATTTTGTGCTATCAAATATTGTTCGTTCTATCTAACTGTATTTTTGCACCTATTAACCATCCCCATTTTATCCTCTCTCCCCGCTACCCTTCCCAGCCTCTGGAAACCATCATTCTACTCTGTCTCCATGAGATCAATTGTTTTAATATTTAGCTCCCTCATACGAGTGAGAACATGTGAGATTTGTCTTTCTTTGCTTGGCTTATTTCACTTAACATAATGTTCTCTAGTTCCATCCATGTTGTTGCAAATGGCAGGATTTCATTCTATTTTGTGGTTATATAATATTCCATTATGTATATGTACAACTTCCTTATCCATTCATGTATTGATGGACACATAGGTTGATTCCAAATCTTGGCTATTGTAAATAGCGCTGCAATAAACATGGGAGTGCACCATACTTCCAACAACTCAATAGGAATGAATCAAATAATCCAATTTAAAATGGGCAAAAGATCTAAATAGACATTTCTCAATGAAAACATACACATGGTCAAATGTATATGAAAAAATCTTCAACATCATTAGTCATCAGAAATGCAAATAAAAACTACAATGAGATATCATCTCACCCCCGTTAAAATGGCTTTTATCAAAAAGACAGGCAATAATGAATGCCGGTGAGGATGTGGGAAAAGGGAAACCCTTGTACACTGTTGGTGGGAATATAAGTGAAACTACTATGGAGCTGATTTGTTTTCTTGTTGAAGGTGACTGTGGAGCTAAACAATGCTATTTTATTCATTGGAATGCTTTATACTTCAGCAGCTGTAAATATTAACAGAATTAAAGACTTTAACGGGAGGCTAATGTGAGTGCTCTGAAATGCTATGCTATCAGGTTCTTAGGCTAGGCAGGTTTTAATTTTATTAGAGCCTTGTTAATTTAAAATTTATTGGAAGTATTGATTCTACCTGTTATCTAAGCATTCGTGTGATGTTAGCTTCATTATCTTGGTTTACTACAGTTTACTTATGTTTAAAACAGATGAAGATGGAGATAAACTATTAATATTATAATTTTAACACACATAAACATACTGCAATACACTTAATATTTATCTTTTTAACTCCTCAAAGTCATACTTTGTGATAATTTACATGAGAGCTTCAGTGGACTAATATATATTTTTTCTCTGTCTATAAAAATGTATTACCAAATAAGTAAACACTATAAGATTACAAGGAGCATCTTTTAACTTGCTCAAGACATTAATTTGCTTCAAGCCTCTTGCAAGTATCATTTATCTGTTTTATTCATATATGAATATAAGGGACTAAAACCTTCTAATTGCCCTTACCTTGTTAGCCTCTTTAAAATCAGCACCTTTAAGAATATTTGACTATATTACTTGTTTTTAAAACTCATGTTCCAGTCTTTCCAGAAATCCAGATCTAGTTTCATACCAGTTAGTCCAGGTTAGTAAAGTTTATATTTAATTTGCTGTACATAATGGCCATCAAATATAATGAGATGAAATTCTCCAGGTAGAGCTAAACATTAGGGGTAATTGAATACAAAAGTAAGAAAATGATCATAGAGGCTAATTCTTGTGTAAGGAATGCACCTGAGTCCCAGGTATTTGGAGACCCCCTGAACTCTCTACTAAGCAAATGCCTAATTACCCAGTGACTGAGCTAGTTCCAGTCATAACTGTGAGCATATGGTTCATGGAGAAATTAAATACAAGTACTGAATTCTAGTCATAAAGTTAGCACTATGTAAATATCCTTGGTAGTTTACTAAGGTCTTTATACTGGTTACAAAACACCTGCACTACATGAGCAAATAAATAATCCACATTTCCAAAAGATAAGTGTTTTAAGGAAAACAATTTTCCTGATTACAGTTATTCAGAATAAATTAAGACAAGAATAAAATTTTTAAAAAATAGCTTAAGTTTTTAATATATACAACATTAAAATGCATTTATTTGTATAGTTATATTAAAAGAAAGGCATATAATTTATACACAGCTTATTTGATGCCTGAACAGAGCTATACTTCAGAATTACAAACTGGAAATTGCATGATCCCTAGTATCAAGAGGTTCAAAGTCTAATGAGGATATCAGTGTGGAAAAAGCACCATTGCATTACAATATGAAATTTATAATGATGATGATGTCAAAGTCATAAGGGAGCATACAGCTACCAGGAGAGTCAAAAAAATCTTCAGAAATGAGTAAACACTTACGATTGGCCTTAGGACTTAGATTTCCTCAGAGAGAAAGAGGTAGGATGGTGACACTGAGAAAACAAACTGAGAACAAACATAGAATGAATTTGTTCAAATAGCAGACAAGGCTAACAAATCTACCTTTCTTTCCATTCATCCAAAATCCAAAATACTGAATAAGCATACACATACATATATTTGCACACACATTATACACATACATCCTTATACACATATATATGCATACAAATATGTGTACATACACACTCCTACATCTACAACTTATATAAAGACAGATTACAAATAGACATGAATATTTGGAGAAAGCTGAAACATGGCAGATGGGATTGGATTAATCCATTTTCTAGGAAAGCATATATTACCCACATAGACAGGAAAAGATTTAGATATACAAATAGATCAAAGCCACAACAAAGTGCAAAGATGATAAAATTTCTGATTCTTAAAAGAGACACCAACTAAAACTTACCCAAGATGAAATAATTTCAATAGTCCAATAACTATTAAAGAAAATGAATTAACAGCTTAAAAACTCATGAGAAAGGAATCTTCAGGCCCAGATAATTTTATTGGGTAACTCTACCAAATGCTTAAAGAAGAATTTACACCAATTCAACATGATTCCTCCTAGAAAACAGAAGAAGAGTAACATCTCCATCTTATTGTATAAGGCCAGTATTACCTTGATACCAAAATAAGACAGAATAAAAAACAAAACCCCAAAACAAAGACAAGTATCCCTAATGACCATACATATAAAATTCCTCTACAAAATACTTGCAAATTATAATATACTCAACAAAATATTTAAAAATATGCATCATGACCAGGTGGAGTTTATTCCAGGGATGCAAGGCTGGTTCAATATTCAAAAATCAATCAATGTAACCCACATATTAACAAGCTAACAAAAAATCACAATAATTATGTCAGTTGATACAGAACATTAATTTGACAAAATTTGACACCCACTCATGATATAAAAACCTCAGCCAACTAGAAACAGAGAGTGATTTCCTCAAATTGATAGAGATTCTACCAAAAACCTAAAGCTAATATCATACTTAATGGTGAAATACTAAATGTTTTTCCCTTGGGAACAAGGAAATAATGTCCTCTCACCACTTTTATTTAACATAGTACTTGAAATCCTACAGAGCAAAATGAGATAAGAAATGGATATGTAACAGCATGAAGTTTGGGAAGAAAGGGTAAAACTGTCCCTATTTGCTGATGACATGATTGTCTATATAGATAATCCCAAGGAATCTACAAAAAAAAATCGCTATAATAAATAAATCACTTCAACAAAGTCACAGAATAAAAGATCAACAAATAAAAATCAGTTATATTTCTGTAGACTAACAATGAACATGTAGAAACTGAAATTTAAAACAAAATATTATTGCCGTGCATTCAAAAATAAAATACTTATGTATTAATATAAATTTAACAATAAATATACAGACATTGTATGCCAAAAACTACACAACTTGATGAAAGAAATTTTAAAGAAGATCTAAATAAATACAGAGATATACCATGTTAATAGGTTGGAATACTCAACATAGTAAAGATGTCAATTCTCCCCAAATTGATATATGGGTTTACTGCAATTTCTATCAAAATACCAACAAGATTTTTTGTGTATATAGACAAGACAATTCTAAATTTTATATGGAAAGGCAAAGGAAATAGAATAACTGAAACAACATTGAAAAAGAAGAATATAATCTCAGAAATTTCTTGAAATTCATTGAGATATTCTTTTCTGTACTACTCTATCCTGCATTTAGGTTACCATATCTACATAATTAGATTTTCTATATTATCCTATGGGTAACTAATGATATTAGAAAATTTCTATTGATTTATCTCTGAATTTACTGACTCTTTTTATGTCATTTCTAATATTCTATTATTTTTAGCTGTGTTGTATTTTTCAGTTCTAGAATTTCTGTTTGTTTTTTGAAATAGTTATTTGTCAGTTGAAATTTCCTTTTTGCATATTTATTATGAGAATATTAATATTTCCCTTCATTTCATTGGATACAGTTATAGGAACTGCTATATCTTCATATGTCTAGTAATTTTGAATTGCATCTCAACATTATTAGTGATACCATGTATAGAATATTAATTCTGTTATGTCCCCTGAAAAGTGTTGACTCTTTTTGCTTTAAGCAGGCAGTAATCTTGATTGGACTCAAATTCCAAACTCCCTCTCTTTGGTGATAATCGGCAGCTGAAATCTCTGCCACTTCATTTAGCCTTAGCCAGGCTGCTTGTAGTCTGTCTTGTATAATACATGTGTAGCACAGATCAGTCAGAAATTTGTGTGCAGATTACATGCAGAATTTGGACTTTCTCTTCTATGGCTCTCTCTTTTTCAAGATTTTAATTTTTACCTTCTACCTGTTGTGGTTACCCCAAACTCTGATTTATATTTTCTTTTTTTAAGAGATGAGGTCTTACTATGTTGCCCAGGTTAGACTCAAACCCCTGAGCTCAAGTGATCCTCGCCGCTCAGCCTCCTGAGTAGCTGAGACTACAGGCATGCACGACCACACTCAGCTTTTCTGATTTATTAACCTAGTAAATTGTGTCTATTTATCTGAATTCTGGATGCTCAGCACTGTGCCTGAGACCTGTCCTTAGGTGAAAAGTCATGAAAATGGAAAACTCAACCAGTTTCATTCCCCTCTAATGAAGCTACTTAGGCCTTGAGCTTCCAAGTAGGAAAGTTTTTTAATTAGGTATTATTTAACAGTAAAAATTTAAAAATAATTCCTTCAATCTCTTTAACTATATGCAAAGCACTTCTAGAATTAGCATTGTTCTTAGCAGTGTGTTATAATTTGTTCATATTTCATCTTAATTCTTTGTTAAAACAATAATTTCATGATATCATAAGGTTAAATGAATAAATTGATTATTTTTACCTTCTCATAGTGTTGGGACAGTTTCAGCTCTTATTCTAATAATTCATATTACATTTATTCATTTATTAATATATTATGTTAAATTAAGTGGCATCATTTATTGAGTGTCAGGCAGATGGGAGGGGGGAGGAGGGAATGGGTATATACATTGAAGCTCTGACTCAGATGGGGCAAAGGCAGTATATGTAACCTAAACATTTGTACCCCCATAATATGCTGAAGTAAAAAAGAAAAAAATAAAATTTAAGCTCAATAGAACAATATTATATTTTATTTTTGTTCCTAATAGCACCTTTAAATCCTGTAGCACTATTCTTTAATCTTCATCTTCTAATTTACATAGGATATTTTTTCAAATCCATTAACACAATCAAAAAATAAAGTGGGGAAAGACTAATCTTTTCAACAAATGGTGCTGATAGCCATAGGCAATATAATAAATTTGGACCCTTAACTCATGCCATACACAAAAATTAACTCAAAATGAATCATAGACCTAAATATAAGAGCTAACCGTATAAAACTCTGAAAAAATATTTTCTTGGTTCAGGCAATGTTTTCTTAGCTATGATGCCAAAAGCACACTGCCAAAAGAAAAATATAGATAAATTGCACAACCTCAAAATTAAAAAAAACTTTTTGTTGCAAATTATATAATACCATCAAACAAGTGAAAAGACAACCCACAGAATGGAAGAAAATATTTTCAAATCATATATCTAATATAGGGCTTTTATCCACAATAAATAATCTTATAACTCAATAATAAAAAGACAATCCAATTAAAAATGGTCAAAGAATTGAATAGACATTTATCCAAAGGAGATATATAAATGGCTATAAGTACATGAAAGGATGCTCAACATCATTAGTTATTAGGGAAATATAAATCAAAACCACACTGGTTATCTCTTCATACTCACTAGAATGGCCATATTCATCTAGAATTCTTATCAGCTTAGGGAAAGAATTTATGAAGAAGACCCCAAAGGCAATCACAGCAACAGGAAAAATAAATAAATGGGACCTGATCAAATTGAAAAGCTTTTGCACAGCCAAGGAAACTATCACGAGAGCAAATAGACAACAATGGGAGAAAATACTCACATGCTATACATCTGATAAAGGGCTGATAAATAGAATCTATATAGGACTCGGGAAAATCAGCAAGAAAAAAATCAAACAACACCATTAAAAAGTGGGAAAAGAACATGAACAGAAACTTTTTAAAAGAAGACAGACTAATGGCCAACAAACATGAAAAAATGCTCAACATCTCTAATGATCAGGGAAATGCAAATCAAAACCACAGTGAGATATCATTTAACTGCAGTGAGAATGGCTTTTATCAAAAAGTCCCCAAACAACAAATGTTGGTATGAATGCAGAGAGATAGGAAGACTCATACACTGCTGGTGGGACTGCAAACTAGTACAACCTCTGTGGGAAGTAATATGGAGATACTTCAAAGAGCTAAATGTAGAACTACCATTTGATCCAGCAATCCCATTACTGAGCATCTACCTAAAGGTAAAAAAAAAAGACATTCTATAAAAAAGACATCTGCACTAGAATGTTTATAGCAGCACAATTCACGATTACAAAGATGTGGAAACAACCCAAGTGCCCATCAATACATGACTGGATTAATAAAATGTGGTATATGTATACCATGGAGTTCTACTCTACCACAAAAAACAATGGTGATAAAGCACATCTTGTATATTCCTGGATAGAGCTGGAACCCATTCTACTAAGTGAAGTATCCCAAGAATGGAAAAACAAGCACCACATGTACTCACCAGCAAATTGGTACTAATTGATCAACACTTATGTGCACATATGGTAATAACATTCACTGGGTGTCTGGCAGGTGGGAGGGGGAGGTGGGGATGGGTATATTCACCCCTCATGGGTGCGGTGCACAGCATCTGAGGAATGGACATGCTTGAAGCTCTGACTCAGATGGGGCAAAGGCAATATATGTAACCTAAACATTTTTAAAAACAAAACAAAAAGATTTTCTCTGACAGTAAATATGTTTGAGCAATTGTTATAGGGTTTCTATTCAGGACAAATTCTCTTATGACCAACAAATCTGTGATATGCATAAGGGTATGATACCACTCTTTATATTTGTGATGTCTTTCTTCATTAAAAATACTCTAGTGCACTCTGAGGCTTATATTTTGTGAAAGCTCTTTCTACAATCATTATATTTATGTTACTTTTATTCATCATTAATTTTTTTATGTCAATTAAGATGTGAATAGTTACTAAAGGCTCTGCAGCTTTCTTCACATTTGTAGAATTTTGCTCTGTTGTGAATTCTCTTATTTTTATGTTCATTAAAGTTTGAGCAACAATGAGAAAAAATAGAATGACCATATTTAAAAAGTCAGATGACAGCAAGTGTTAGTGAGAATGTGGAGAAATTGAAACCATCATTTATTACTGGAAAGAATGTAAAATGGTGCAGCTACTTTGGAAAATGGTCTCACAGTGTACCAGAGTGTGGTACAGTATTATCACTTTCTAAATATTCTAAAGCACGACAGATTTTGAAAAGACGTATCTATTCAAGTCCTATTTTCCCAACAGTGGATTCAATTTCCTTGGATCATCAGCTAGTTGGTCTTCTCAGACAGATAGTGTAATACAAAGCTCAATCTAATTTCAAGTGTATAGCTTAAAATAGACTAGCTTAGTCTGACTTCAACGGAATGAGGTGGAATTACAGTTGACCCTTGAGCAACGCAGGGTTTAGGAGTGCTGACCTGCCACACAGTCAAAAATCTACAAATAACTGGACTCTCCCAAAACTTATTCCAGTAGACTGGAAGTCATACTGATAATGTAAAGTCAATTAACATATATTTTGTACGTTATATGTATCATATACTATATTCTTACAATAAAGTAAGCTAGAGAAAAGAAAATATTATTAAGAAAATCATAAGGTGATCATTCAACACTCATGGGCCATTTGGAAGTAAAATTCAACAGAAACCAAGCAGCCAGGAGACCCATCTTTTCCTGCCCTTGGACATCAGAACTCCAGTCTCTCTGGCCTTTAGACTCCAGGACTTGTACCAGCGCCCCACTCTCCCCTGTTCTCAAGCATTCAGACTTGGACTGAGCCATGCTACTAGCTTCCCTGATTCTCCAGCTTGCAGACAGCATATTCAGGAACTTCTCAGACTCCAGAGTCACATGAGCTAATTCCCGTAATGAATCCCTTCCCATCTATCTATCTATCTATTTACCTATCTCTATCCTATTGGTTCTGTTTCTCTGGGGAACCCTGACTAATACAACTTACCTGCTCTACACCTTTGCTGTTACTGTTATCTCAGTCTAAAATTCTCTGTCCAGTCTCTGCAAGTGAAAGTATTGCTGCTATTTTAAATTTGAACTCAAATCCTCCCTTCTCTATAGAGTGTTCTTGACTAGTCAGCCAAAATGGCACATTCTCTCTCTCTTTGCATTTCTAAGGAGCCTATAATACTTGTTTCTACATATAATGAAATCTTGTTTTGTTAAAAAAAAATCATAAGAGAAAATACATATACAGCACTATATTGCATTTATTGATATCTTAAATTTATGTCATCTGTTTACAAGATGAACTGTCTGTCTGACATGGCAGGCAACCATAGCTGCAGACCTTGCTTTAAGGTATATGAGGGCTGTCTGGAATTTATCCAGCCATGTAATATGAAAAATATATTAACAAAGGCTGGGTACTTTCCGGACAGCCCTCGTATATCGAGCAACTGAGCTTTTTCTTGTAATGTCATGACTTTTCTCTGCTTCTTGCGAGTGCTTCTAGCATCATTATTCACACTTTGTATGGGTTCCATGGTGTTATTCAAGGTATATGGTATTGCACTAAACATAATGAAAAACATGTGAGTACTGTGAGAGATCACTTTTTACTGAAATATGTAATTTACTAGAGAAAGGAACTGCTGGCATG
>CAUYPO010017362.1:0-12120 GCA_963574435.1 Cheirogaleus major | reverse complement strand
TCCGCCAAGGCCTTAAAAGCGTGTGTGCTTCCCCGTTCGGGGTCTCCGCAACATGTAAGAAGAAAGAATATCCCCATTAAAGCGCTGTCAGAAGAACTCCAGTTGCCGTGTCTTCCTTGCTGGCAAGGCGGGCGCGACAGGAATTATCTTTTTACCTTTGTCTTAATAGTTTCTTTCTGTTTTATGTATATATGTCATTTGCTTTGTGAATGATTTTTCAATATCTGTACTATTTTAAATATGTAATTATCTCAAGATTTAACAGATTTCAAAAAAGATGATGTTGGAGTTGCAATTTATATTACTTTCGTTTCCTACTTTCTTCTGAAAACTGTAGAAATTTTAAATGTTGTATTAATAATATTGTGACTTAAGAAGTATTAAATACTATCAAAATTGTTTTGAGAAAGGTCTCTCAGTATAAATATGCAAATTTATTTATTTTAATGTGTTTTTCTTTTCATTTCTACTTCCCCCACCTCACCCCATGCCCTTAGGTACGAAGCTCTCTTTCCATTGGTGTTGTCATGTTTGATGTTTGTCTGGATATATATAGAACAAGAAACCCTACAACAATCTGGTGTTTCCTGTAAACAGCAGGTAGTGTGTCAAAATCATTGTTGTGTTTATTTGAGAATGTTAAAATAACCTCTATCTTATAAAGAAGTTGCAATGTTATTTCCTCAAAAATTCTTTCTACTTAAAATTTTAGTGTTTAAAGAACTTTAGTAAATTTTGGTATTACTAATTAAGTTAAACAATTAATTTGTAAGGAAAATTTTTACTTATAGAAAAGCACAATTTTATTGTTTTACAGGCAATACATAGGTTGGGCTTTTCTTAGTGATTACTTGAGTTTGACTAATATAAAAAACATGAATATAGCTGAATGGATAGAAGAGAAAAGAATGTTCTTTATCTTATTTTCCTCTGTTTGCACCTCCAGTTTTTCCTTCCACCAATTTATTTTAGTCAGAAGAATGTTTATGTTGTCACAGGTCAGTTTATGAATTTGATCATAAGGTGACATTTAAATTCCCATTGTTTTTCTCTTTCTAGTCATCCTGATCCAAGGTGCTTATTCTGTCACCTTAATGATTGTAGCCTTCATCCAGATCTTAGACTGCTTTTGCAACACAATATGCTTTGAATTGACTAACATCCAGCAAATTTTGAGGATACCTTTATCATGCTAAGATAGAGAGTGGAATTGAGTCTCTTGTCTTATTTAGAATTGAAGATAATTCTAAGACATTGGTGATAGAGTATTTACAATTTTACTGAAGATAAAATGATATTGCAGAAAAACACCTTCATGGTAAATCTTTCCTTAACTGGTTCCAGTTGAGTTTATAGGGAGGTAATTGATCATTCAGAATAATTAATTTCAATAAAGAAGAAACTGTATGGAAGTATATTTAATAATTGCTGGTTTTTAACTTTCAACCTTAGAACATTAAAACAATACATGAAAAGCAGTTTTGATCAAGTTTGTGTAAATAGTCAGAGATTGTCCTTAATATTAAATATTTCAGCAGTTTGAGGATCATTGTATTACTTTTTAAATTCTATTTTTTAACTGAAATCAAGTCTATCTTTTTCTAGAAAAGTCTATTATAACATCCCAAGAACTTACTGGAAACTTACATGGGGAGGTGAAGGTGGAGAATGTCTTCCTTTGGACTCACCTGTCAGTGTTCTTTTTTGGGGGAAGGAGAATGAAACAACAGTGCGCCCATCCTGTTGGAGTTGAATGACTTTCTATTTTACCAAAGACGGGAATATTTTGCTTTTTCATAGGAAGAAAATAATTTCTCTGCAAACAGAATTAACAGGAACAAAGAAACAGAGAAATATTTAATTTTAACATGCCTTTTAATATCATACATACTTGGGTTTAAGAAGATCAGGAAGAATTATATACGGATTTAAAAGTGAAGCATTTGTATAGAATAAGAAAAAGCCCAATGCTTACTTTTATGAACATATATCAACACTAAAACTCTGTTCTGTATATTATTAACAACATATTTTACCTTTTGGCAGATTTTATTAAGATATAGTTAAGGTATAGGAAAAGATTTATTGTTGATTTTTTTTGTCAGCACAGGGTATGTTTCTAGCCATTGTAACTTAGCCATTATAAGGTTGCCTTTGAGTATAGAAGTAAGCTGTTATTGTGCATTAACATTTTTATTATCATCTTACAGCTCACCAGTATCCAATTCTCCTATAATACTGACATAACTCAGTTTCGGCAGCTCTATCTGGATGACATCCGTAGGGCCTTTTTCCTTGTATCCTTTGTTGAGACTTTTGTTTTAAGAGCTGCAACCTCCCATTTAATGAAGTAAGAAGACATGGAAGGTGTTTCTGCCTGTCACTTACCAGTGGTGTTACCTTAGAGGCCATTTAACCTCTATCTCAACTGTAGTTTTCTCATATAGTTCACATTTAAAAATTTTTTTAAACTATAGAAAAGTATAAAGAATGATATAACAAGTGTGTGCGTGTGTGTATGTATTCCTACCATTCAAAATATCAACAATTAGTATTTTGTCACATATGCGTATATTTTTAAAAAATTAAAACATTACAGCTAAAGGTAAAACTTCCTTTCAACTCCCAACTCCAATCTACCCTCACCGTAGAATTATTTTTCATGTGTGTTTTATACTAACATCACTTTATATGACATTTATCTCACAAAGTTTTGGATCACATCAGAGGCAGTATTGTGAAAGTTATTAGTAGTGGAAGTTTAAAAGACAGTACAGCACAATAAAGTCTCTCTTTGGGAAGGTTGGCTGACTAGCTGTTAGAAATTCATAGGGAAGTTTTTATTTTATTTTATTTTATTCAGCTTTTTTGAGATATAATTGACATATAAAAATTGTATTTTTATATTCGAGGTGTACAACTTGATGTTTTGATACACATATACATTGTAAAATGATCACTGTAATCAAGCTAATTAACATATCTCTTGCCTCACATAGTTACCATTTTCTTTTTTCTATCTTTTTTTATTTGTGTTGAGAACACTTTAGATCAACTCTCTTAGCACAATTCAAGTATACAATTTAGTATTAACTATAGTCACCATGCTGTACATTAGATCTCCAGACCGTATTCATCTTTTATAACTGAAACTTTGTACCCTTTGACCAACATCACTCAGTTTCCTCTTCCTCCTAGCCCCTAGCAATGATTGTTCTGCTCTTTGGCTCTAAATTTGACTATTTTAGTTTATAAGTGAGGTCTTTCTGTGTCTGGCTTATTTCACTTAGCATAATGTCCTCCAGGTTCATCCACATTGTCGCAAATGGCAGGATTTTCTTTTGTCTTTTTTTAAGGCTGAATAGTATTCCATTGTAGATACATATATATAGACATTTTCTTTATCCATTCACCCATCAGTGAATATTTAGATTGTTTCCATGTTTTGGCTACTGTGAATAATGCTGCAGTACATAGGGTAGTGTGCATATCTCTTCAAGATACTCATTTCATGTATGCCCATTTTGGGGTGGGGAACCTGTGGCCTTGGGGCCACACATGGCCTTCTAGATCCTTGAGTGCAGCCTTTTGACTGAATCCAAATTTTACAGAAGAAATCTTTTGAATAAAGAGATTTGTTCTGTGAAGTTTGGATTTGGTCAAGGGGCCACACTTGGGGATATGGAGAGCCACATGTAGCCTTGAGGCCGCAGGGTCCCCACTCCTCATTCCGTTTATATAACCACGCTATAATTCTTTTCATTTTCCTCTTTCTTGTCCCTTGACTTCCAGGACACAATCCAAGTTCTCTTCTTAGCTTTTTATATCATCTCTATTCTCCTTTTTTAATACCTCTTCCTTTACCTAATCTTGAACCATATTTTTTTCTCCAAGGTCAGTCATTAACCTCTTATTGTGCCTGGTTAATGCCATCTTCTCCTAGAGCTTTGACAGACATTCTGTGCAAACAACCCTGAGATCTATTTTTCCAGTCTTAACTTCTCTCCTGACCTCAAGAGCCACATGTCCAGCCTTCTGCTGGGCATCACCAAATATATGTTCCAAACTGACAACTGCCACTCCTCACTAAAGTCACTCTCTCTGGCAGGCCGCATCTGTGTTTCTTGATTCATCTTTCACTGTATCCTTTAATAAACTCTGAGCCCCTATCACACCTATTTACTGTTTCTTGGCTATGTCATTTATTTTTGCACTGTTTCTTTTCCTTAAAATGTCTCTACTCTACTTCTACATATCATCATAATCTTAGTTGCCGCATGAGCATTTTGAGACTATTTTATTTATATTCATGTTGTTAGTGCTTAGCTCTGTCTCCTACATGTACTAGACAATAAATGGTGGGTTAGTTAGATGACTGGTTGAATGAATAGATCCATGAATACATATACGGCTCAGTTCACCAACTCAAATGCCACTTTTTCTCTGAAAGTTGTCATGATTCATACTTCTTCTCTGGTGTTGTTTTACCACTTTTATGTGTGTATCTATAATAATAAAATAGCTAACATTTATTGAGCTCTTTCAATGGGCCAGGCACTATATTAAGTACTTTAGTAGTGAGTTCTGGACACCAGCAGGATTAATACCTACTTTTTATTACTATGCTAATACAAATGTAAGTTTAAGAAACGTCAAAAAGATGTTCAACATTTTCTCATGTGTCATTCTCTATTCAGTTATTTTAAAACATAATGTCTTGTTTCTTTTTGAGCATTTCAGAGTCTAGCATGTGTTTTACATGTAGTGGGCACACAGCAAACATATATGAACTAAAAGTATGTCTTTCAGCTGAAAATGTCTGTGATATGCACATTCTTCTTTTGAAAGAAAAATTGTTAGCAGCCAACTACAGACACAGTTCAACTTGCTCTTGTTATAGAAGAGGAAAATAACCTTCCTAAGGTTATTTCAAAATGCATTCATAAGGAGATATGATGGAACACTCATTTAAAACACTTCATGATCAGTGCACGATAGAATTAGCATTTCTTTTCTGAATGAAAAAGAAATTTGTATGAATTCTGACTTGTTTTGCCATTTCCTTAACTCTATTTAGGTTTTTTTCTTAGTGACAGCATTTTTTGGAACTGGAAATATAGCTTCTATTAACAGGTAATTTTAAATGAAAAGAGCATTTTGTAACCAAAAAATAATGCAAATTGGGACTTCTATACCTTTTGTCCGGTACCTTGCCTTTATACTGAATGATATATTTTAGAGATTTGTATGTATCAGAATATTCAGATGTACCCTGTTTCTTTTAGTGGCTTCATAATAGTTTTTGATATGATATATACTTGTGTTCTAGTAAAAGTAGAGAGAATTAATTTAAACATCCTTTTTAGCAGAACATTCATTTAAAGTTAGAGCGTGAATTCTAAATCCTTTTTCTTTGTTTATAATTCCCTAGCTTTGACCTTGCTTCTGTATATTGTTTTCTGACTGTGTTTAGTCCTTTTATGATGGGAGCCCTGATGATGTGGAAGGTTAGTTTTCTTATTACTTTTATTAAGCTATTTATTGATTAAGATTATATGAATGCATTGTGACATTAAGGTTATGTAATATTGTGTTACATTTATATTATAAAGTCATTGTGACACAGGTAAATAGCAATGGAAAGAAGGTACCTTTTCAAACTTGGTATTGATACTATTCTGAATTGAAGCCCTTACTCCAAAGTACAGTTCATTTTTTCGCTTCACTCTTAAACCCATTTGACTACTTTCCGAGGCTGTGTGATGAGTCAATGACTTAACCCACTTAGGATAGAACACTGCCTGGCTCATGCATATAAATGGAACCTTACAAAAGAGTAAGGATTCCATGTCCTGGAAAGTCTTATCAAATGTGATTAAAGCCTGTAGGGAAGCTGTGATCAAAACTGCAGTGCTGTTCAACATTCTGAAGTTCCCAGAACCCATGATCCCCACCCGTGAGATTGCCAACATGTTATCTTTTCTCATAATCCATGTACCTAGAATTGATGCACTCATTAGACAAGTATGTCATTGAGTGCTATGTTGAATAATGTGCCAAGCACCTTTCGGGTGCTGACCAGACTAAGATAATAACATATCCTCAGCTTCCGAGGGGTTTAGACTCTCCAGTGAAATGTAATTCATGTTCTTCCCCTTCTTCTCTAGGATCATTATCCTTGTTTTATTTCCTCTACCAAATTCCCTTAACCATAATGCCTGGCACATTTTGTGTAGTTAGTATATATTTGGCTAAATAAAGTAACTGATACCTGCCTAAAATCTGATTACTTTCTGTTCAGATCACATAAGTAATAATTGTTAAAGATATATGTTCTCTTAATAGAATTAATATCTACTTTTTGTTACTACAGTAATACAACTGTAAGTTTAAGAAATGTTAGAAAGAGAGTCAACATTTTCTCATGTCCCATTCTCTATTGAATTATTTTAAAACATGTTACTATTTCCTTAATTTTCATTGACATTTTAAAAAATTATGGTTGTCTTTTTCTCAGTCTATTAAAGACCATGGGCCTTTAATTAAAAACAAGAAAAAAGAAAGAAATACAAAGTTCAAAATTAGAATACAAGATCCATAATCTCCAGCATAGTTCAGTAAGCTTTAATGATATAGTATACTTGACTTTTGTTGACTTATTTGTTCAGAAATGAGGGCCCTTCTGAGTTCTATTTTATTCATATGTCCTTCACTTGAAAAAGAATTTTATACAGTTTAAACATCATTTATTTTCTATATCACCCTCCTTTTTTGAAACATCAAGTAAACATATTTTTAAAAATTGGTCATGGGAAAGTAATACCTTAAAATGTTAACAATATTAGCTCTGTATTATGGATTTTCAGCCAACAAAAATTTTATTATATCTTTCTCTATATTTTTCAAATTTATTACAATGAGTATAGATTTCATAATCAGAAATAAATTTATATGTTTAAAAAACCAAAAAGCGGTGATAAAGCAGCTGGATCATGTTTATAGTGTTATAATTTCAAATAACCATGTGAACTCAGGGATCTGTGAACAAATTATCAATCTATCTAATTTATTTGATTTGAGCATTCTGGACCTTTCACACCCTCTTGGAATCTTTTGAACATTCTCGTTAATTATTAGAATGAGTTAAATAGAACAGAATTTGCAATAAGCTTTTATTTGGGATATTTATTGATATTTACTGTCTTTTTTACTGCATGTTATTAATGTAAAATTTTAAATCAGTTTCATCACTATTTTATGTGTCATTGGTATCATGCCTTTATTTCAGTGTTTGCTCTATACTAGTATATATGTTACTTAAGAAATTAAAAATATTTATATAAGTAGAAATAGTATTTGTTTCAAAAAGTGTTTCAAATCCTTCAGTTACTCATGGCATCATTTGTTCTTTTACACAGATTTTAATCCCCTTTGTTCTTGTTATGTGTGCTTTTGAAGCGGTTCAGTTAACTACTCAGTTATCATCAAAAAGGTAAGATGAATTAGTTTAAGAAGCATTGGATTTGTACATTTTTAGGAAACAAAAGTAAACATTTAAAGATATTTTATGTGATTGCTATAATAATAAGATACTCTAATGTAGATAGTTTATTATAAAAATGAGAACTATTTTACCCTTTTAGTCAGAATTTACTTTTCATTAGAGAAAATTAGTTGATTAGGGCTTCTATCAAACAAGCATGCTTTCTTAACAATAAGACATTTTTAGAATATTATTCAAGACCTGGCATGGTGGCTCATGCCTGTAATCCTAGCACTTTGGGAGGCTGAGGCAGGAGGTTGGCTTTAGCCCAGGAGTTCAAGACCAGCCTGGCAATAGCAAAACCCCATCTCTGCAGAAAAACAAAAAAAAATAGCCAGGTGTGGTGGTGCATGCCTGTCGTCTCAGCTACTCAGGAGGCTGAGGCAGGAGAATTGCTTCAGCCTAGGAGTTGGGGGCTGCAGTTAGGTAGGCTGACACCATTGCACTCTAGCCTGGGCAACAGAGCGAGATACTGTCTCAAAAAAAAGAAAAAAAAAATTTATTCAAGCTAGTGAAAAGCCTCCTTAGAAAACAGTAAAGCATAAGTGTTAAATTACAGTAGTTAATTTCTTGTTTGTTACAGATATAACTATGTCTATAAAAAATAAGTGATATCATTCTAACTTTTCTTTTGGCTTATTTCTTAAATATGTATTAGACAAATCTGTGAACACTATTTCATTTTACATGGCTTAAAATTAACTTTACTAAATGTTAATAATTTACACAGTTTCTCAGTCTTGATGTCTATACATTTGACAAATGGAGTGTTTTGAGTTTTGAGGAATTTCTGGAGCAGTAAGTCTTAAGCAATCAAGACTATGAAAGAGAAGCTGTCAACTCAACTATTTGCTTTTTTTAACCAATAAAATTGCCTCATCAGCACAGGGACTCTGAAAAACACTTGATATAAATATGAAGCTTCTTAGCAGTTTTGTTATTCTTGAATCAAGCTGGCATTTCAATGCTGAAAGAAATAACTAATATTAGCATAAATTTGCATGTTGTTCTTGATGAGTTTAAGCTAGAACTGGGTTTGGCATATTATCATGCATATGCCATAATAAAAAAATTTTTCTGCTGCCACTTAAAGAATAGTAGAAATCTTATTTCTAGTTTCGTTTAGTATATTTTTGCAAGATATTTACATGAATTTAATAATGAGAACATTTATGCCTTGTCAATATCACATAAAAAATGGTTACTTAGATGCTATGAAGCTGGTGAATGACAAGTGCTTTCCTACTTCTTTATTAGTGGATAATCTGTTTGGAAGGGATTTTAATTATGTTTTAAATAAGAACTGGGGACATGTGGAATGAAAATAGAAGGCTCATCAAAGTGTGTGTGTGCGTGTGTTTATATTCCTATATTTGTATGTGTGTGTATAATAATTCAATCCTGAAACTAGTGCAATGAAAAACTAAATATAATGGTAGAGAACTGAGGCAAAGGTGACAAAATTGAGGCTTTATAAAAGCCTTCTCTTTTGACTTTTAAAACCTTGCATGTCACACTGACTCTTTAAATTTAATCTGTCACACATTGAACCCAGCGATTCCTTTTCCTCCTATTGAAAACTAGCTTCTCATCCTTCTTTATTTAATCTATCATACAAGCCAAAGTCTGTCTATTCCTCACTGCCAGAACCACTTGCCACTCACTACTGGTATCATCTCTTCTTTCTGTCCACATTTTTACAGCCTCATTATTTATGTTACTAAACATTTTCTTACAACTCTTAAAGGCCTAAGAGTTAAGATATGGATGGGGATTATACAAATGCTTGTTTATTAGGTCCATAATGCCAAGGATAAGTTGAATATAACAACCAGTGAGAGGATTTTAACTGCTTTTCTTCCAACTCATTAAAATATGTATTGAACAAAAGTGAAGTAGAAAAGCTATGTTAGCATTATTTTATTTTGCATGACTTAACATGAACTTTTCTAAATATCAATAATTTATCTAGTTTTTCATTCTTAATAATAGGTTCATCAACAAAACCTTGTGTATTTTGGGTAGAGGCTATTAAAAGGGAGTACCTGGGCATGAAGATTTTCTGATGGTTGATCTGTTAAGGATGCTTTTGGTGTAAGCAATGAAAATCTAACTAACAGTAGTTGACAGAAATAGGATTTATGTGTCTCACCTAGCATGGAGTCTAGAGGTTGGCAGCCCAGAACTCTGCGAAGCCATCAGGAACCCTGCCTTTCTGCTTTCCCTTTCTTAGGGGTTTGCTTTTATCCTCATGTTTTTTCTCCTTATGTCTCCATGAATCTCATCTGCCATCCAGATAGGAAGAAAGGAAAAGGACTAATGAGGGAAAAGGCAAAGAGATGGGTCAGCTGATTCTTCCTTTCTGTCAGAGCAGCAGTGTCTCCCTCAAATATCCCATCAGGAGATTTCTGATTATGTCTCAATGGCCAGAACTCTGTCTGGTGCACATGTATTCTGAACTGGAAGGTGGCTAGGGAACAGGAAGTTGTGGATTGGAGCAGGGGTATTAAGCAACCTGCCAAAAGTGTCACAGCTGGAGCCAGTCCATTTCACAGTACAAAATGACATGGACCATGGAGACCTTCATCACCTTCAGAATGCAACAAAGCATAAGAGAGTATAAGAAGACATTAGAGAAAGAGAAATAAGTTTTAGGATTATAGAAGTATTCAGCAACCAACCAAATAATGAGATCTGAAGGGATGATTTTCTAGTTCTATATTCGATTAAATACTCAACTATATGAGAGGTATGGCTACAAAGCAGCAATTGAAAAAAAACTTGGGAAAATTATCAACAGTGTGATCTAGCAGCCAAAAAGCTAGTGTTCTCATGCCCTGTACTAATTGAAGTGAATATAAGATATTTTGACCATCATTTTGAAAATACTATTTTGTTCTGGTGGATGTTTTGATCTCTAGGATGTTTTACTTCCATATTTAGAAATCTACAGTTGAATCAGAATTACTATAATATTAAATAGCTTTTATTGAAGGAGTATTTTCCAGTGGAAACTCTATTAAGCCAGCTTAATTTTTGATTAATTTTATATGAAATAAAACAAAACTACTAAGTATTTCCCTTTTTAACTTATTAAAATTATTTTATTGGAGTCAATTAATTTTACTTAGTTTTCACAAAGAAGTTTTGCTTTATTTACCTGTTACTTCACAAGGGTTCTGAAACATTATCTGTGTCGCACAATAGAATCATTTTCTTTAGAAAAAAATATTTATTTTAAAAATCAAACAAAACTTTTTTTAAAAAAGATAAAGTAAGGCCTGTTACATTTGAATTGCATTTATTCTTTTTCTGTTCCAGAAGAACTAGGTCCATAGAGTGGAATTTTTTGTTGTACTGATTTTTTTTCTTTCCAAGAAGCATAAGTACTTTGCAGTCATTGGAGGTGTCTAAAATGGAGTGGATTCTGTTATTGGAACCACAAAAACTAGTGCTACACAATGCCTTTATTGGGATTGTTACTTTGGGAATTCATGCTTTGGGTAGAAGGTTGTGCTAGATGGTCATTGCGTGGACATGGGATCCCTCTGCATTATTTCTTGCAATTGCATGCGAGACTACAATTATCTCAAAGTTTAATTAAAAAAATCATAATTCATGTCCCATTCATTCCATTGCAATAAATATTCAGAGTGTTGAATAACTTTTTTTTATTTCAATATATTTAGGGGTACAAGTGGTTTTTGATCCATGGATGAATTGTATAGTGGTAAAGTCATGGCTTTTAGTGTACCCATCACCTCAGTAGTATACATTTTTACTTGATGGGTAATTTTTGATCTCTCAGCCCCTTAGCCACCCTCCTCACTTCTGAGTTTCTGAAGTCTATTGCACCACTTTGTATGAACAGGTATACCCATCACTTAGCTTCCCTGTGGTATACACAAACACACACACACATACCCCACCACATTTTCTTTATCCATTCATTAGTTGATGGCTTCTTAGGTTGATTACGTATCTTTGCAATTGTGAATTGTATTTCAGTAAACATACAAGTGCATGTGTCTTTTTAATCTAATAACTTCTTTTCCTTTGGGTAAATCCCCAGTAGTGGGATTGCTGGATTGAATGGTAGGTCTACTTTTAGGTCTTTCAGGAATCTCCATAATGTTATCCATAGAGGTTGTACTAATTTACAGTCCCACCAACAGTGTATAAGCATTTTTGACCTTTTGACCTCATCAGCACCAACATCTAGTATTTTTTGACTTTTTAACAATGGCCATTCTGACATGGGTAAGGTGGTATCTCATTGTGGCTTTAATTTGCATTTCCCTGATGTTTACTGATGTTGAGCTTTTCTCATATGTTTGTTGGCCATTTATATATTTTCTTTGAAAAATGCCTGTTCATGTCTTTTGCCTACTTTTTAATGGGGTTATTTGTTTCTTTCTTGCTGATTCATTTAAGTCCCTTGTAGAGTCTGGATATTAGTCCTTTTTCAGATGTATAGTTTTCTAATACATTTTTTAACTCCAGCTCATCTGAAGGATAGTCACCCATGATCATGTGAAAAGAACTCTTGTTGAAAGTAATATTTTGAGAAGCAAAAA
>CAUYPO010017361.1:0-18769 GCA_963574435.1 Cheirogaleus major | reverse complement strand
GCCTTTGGGGTCTTCTTCATAAATTCTTTGCCTAGGCTAATGTCTAGGAGAGTATTTCCCACATTTTCCTCCAGAATTCTAAGAGTTTCACACCTAAGGTTTAGGTCTGTTACCCAGCGTGAGTTGATTTTTGTGAGAGGTAAAAGGTGTGGGTCCTGTTTCAGTCTTCTACATGTGGCTATCCAGTTTTCCCAGCACCATTTATTGAATAAGGATACTTTTCCCCAGTGTATGGAATGACCATTTATTTTAAAGGTTTTTTTCTTTAAGATTTAAAAAAAATCACTAATGGAATACCATAAAACCAAATCAGCACTAAAACACAAACACACTCACACACACACACACACACACACACACAGCCTATATCATCTACTCAGTTTGTCTTTGGTTCCAGAGATTATTACTGACCCTGCACTACCCATTTTTCGCTTGTAGGAACCATCTAAGTTTAGCTCGTCTAAATGACACACCCTGGTGCTCTCTTTAGAAATAAGGATTTCAGAGAATGATGACAAAAGCAGCATTTTGAGAGCTCACAAGTTCTTCCTGGTGCTCAAAAGCTTTCTAAAAGATTCATTACCCATATAACTACTTGTGATGGACTAAGATGCAAACAAAAGTGATATCTTTGATATGAAGGTGTCAAAAGGTGCTTTAGAATCAACAGCATTCCTTCCTTTCCCATCCCTCCATTCCTTCCTCCACTCGGCACTTTTTTTTTTTTTACCAAGACTGGGCTCTGCTCCAAGCATGTTGCTAGGTCCAGGGTGAGATAAAAATGAGAATCCACATGGGACCCCAGTGATTTTGTAGTAAAACAGGGGTAAGGTAACTTCTTATAAATCGAGAATATAAGATGCTAAGGACATTGAGAGAATAAAGGATTACATCTGATTAAAAGGATTTGGAATGACCTATTCCAGTTATTCCCAAGGTAAGGGTGATTTTTTTTAAAAAAAAAATAAGGGCAAAGGTCTTGTCAAGCAAAGCAAGACAACAAAATATAAATAATCTGTGTTAGATATTAGTTTTTGGCCATCCTGGCACATAGTAGGCCCTCAGTAAAGACATACTAAAGAAATAAATATGCTCATAGATAAATAAGTATCCTTCTCTGCAGCTGTAGCAAGGAGCAGTCAACCAAGAGACCCACCTACATATAAGATCCCCAGACAGACAAGGAAGGAAGAACATCTGCACAAGAGTTAACCGTGTAGCAGAGTCCCGGAAGGACAAGAGTGGGGAGAAGACATCCACAAGAGAGTGAAGTGCATGGCAGAGCCCCAGCAGGAAAAGAGCTTGCCCCATCTAGGCACAGAGAGAAGGGCAGGGTGGCTATGGCAAAGTGGGGGAGTAGGGGAAAAGTATGGGGTAGGACAGGAAGGCAGAATGTGGCCAGACCATGTAGAGCCATGGGCATCATGGTCAGGAGACTGAATCTTATTCTAGTTTAAGAGGAAACCAAAGAAGTGTTTTATCTGGAGAAGAGGCATAATTTGATTTATCCATGGGATGGGGTAAGAATGGAAGCTAGAAAGAAGAAGATCCATTCGGAAGTTATTTCCACGTCTAGTTGAGAGGTGGTTGTTGCTTGCTGAGGATTGTGGCAGTGGATAGAGAATCACTAGTCTGATTTCAGGTAGTATTTGAAGGTTGAATCCAGAGGAATTGTTGATGGCAATAGATAAGGGGTCCAAAGAATCCAGTGTTACACCAGGGTTTCTGGCTCAAGCAACTGGGTACTTAGATTTGATATTATATATTAACCTTCACAGGGAAGTCAGTGGGAAGAATGAGTGGAGGTAGAGATGGGAGCTGTATCATCTGCTACCAGACACATGATCAGTATTTGGAAAGCAACATGGGGAAGTAATTTACATTAAGTTGGTGACAATTCCATTTCAGGGGTATTTACAATTTAAAGGAGGAAAGAGGCCGGGCGCAGTGGCTCACGCCTGTAATCCTAGCTCTCTGGGAGGCCGAGGTGGGCGGATCGTTTGAGCTCAGGAGTTCGAAACCAGCCTGAGCAAGAGCGAGACCCCATCTCTACTATACATAGAAAGCAATTAATTGGCCAACTAAAAATATATATAAAAAATGAGCCGGGCATGGTGGCGCATGCCTGTAGTCCCAGCTACTCGGGAGGCTGAGGCAGGAGGATTGCTCGAGCCCAGGAGTTTGAGGTTGCTGTGAGCGAGGCTGACGCCACGGCACTCACTCTAGCCCGGGCAACCGCCGTCGCCTATGTCACAAAAAAAAAAAAAAAAAAAAAAAAAAGAGTCCTACACTTTTATTTTACCTTGGGCCCCACAAATTATGTAGTCTATCCTGTGCTTTGTAATTTACATTGATATCTAAGCAAAGAGATGTTAGCTGACTTAAATAGAGGCTTGAAGAAATTCATGTCCTTTTCTGATGGCCATCTTGTTTTGTCTGCCATCCCCACAAAAATATACTTGAGCTAGCTGGCTATAAGATAGACACACATGGAGCACAGCCAGAGTTCCCTATTCATACCATCCTAGATCAGCCAGCATCCAGCTGAGTTCCAGATGATTGAGCAAACCTGGCCAATATTTGCAGAACTACTGAGCAGCCCACCCTCACATGACCTAGAAGTTGTGAGCAATAAATACTTTTATTTTATATTGTTATGGTTTTGTGGTTGGTTTTTATGTAGTATTTTGCACAATATTATTGTTGAGATTAATTCTTACTGATGTGCACAAACTGAGTTTATTTATGTGTAGATGTAGCTATCATTAATTCACTTAATGATGGCTACATATTAATTTAATTCATTAATTTATAATTAAACCTCATTAATTATATTTATCCCTTATTTATAGTTTTCTGTGACTATTTCATTTACTTCATTGATTTTATTTTATTAACAACAGCAAGAAAAGCTTTTTCTGAACAACCTTGACTGTGAATTCTTAGTACCTGTGAAACTGATAGACTGTAACTAAGAAAACACTCAAGTTTGTTGTATGCGGCAAATTATTTACTTCAAAAAATTTATACCAATTTTACTGTCACCAAGAATTCAGAATGTTTCTGTTCTCTACTTCTTGACAAAATGAGTATTTTCACTCATTTATTATTGTGAACTAATAGATGAAAACTGTTATTTTATAGTCTTTTTAATGTGCATTTCACTGGTTATTAATAAGAGGCAATATCCTTTCAAATGTTTACTAACCATTCTAATTGAATTACCTTTCTTAAGCTTGGTTTTATCCTTGGATTTATTTTTATTCATTTATTTTCAGTTCTTTGTTTTCAATCTATGATGTATCTTTGTTTTTCTTTCCTTTACTCTTTACAGAATTAACTCATGGGAATTTTTGTTTACCATTTTATTAACCTTTTATCTGTTCTCTGTATTACAGATATGCTGCCCAGATTTCTGATTGTCTTATTACTACAAAAATTAAATTTTCATATAAGTTATTATATTTGTGTTTCATCTTATGGATTTGGGTTTCCTCTTTTATGTCTCTCACATCTTGAATTTATAACATATTAATCCTATAGATAGAATTTTTAAAAATAGTTTTTACACTTAAGATGTAAATTCATTGCTTTCAGTTTCTTTATTTAACAACTGTGTTGCATTTTACAAGTTTTTCCAGTGCTAGTTTTATTGTTTACAATTGCTTCATTTTATTGTCCCTTATATTCTAAATTCGTATGCTGTCCCAGATATTGCTTATTTAGAATTTTCAGATTATTTCTTCAGATAGAATACATGGATTACATGCTTTCTCACTCTGTGCCTATTTTCAAATATCCCTTATGTTCTCATAATTAAATAACATCTTGGTATTGTGTAGAATTTGTGAGTCCTTTTTAATACTTTTTAATAATTTTTAAGTTCTATATAGTTTATCTTAAATGCTTTTTTAGTACATGATTTGTTGTTCCTGCATTTATGCATGTTTGTGTGTGTGTGTGTGTGTGAGTGATCATAGGGGTGTTTCATTAATCCTCCCTGATATATCATTAGTCCTTCATTTTTTCAAGAGATTGTTTCCTTTATCATTTTATTTATTCATTCTTTTTTCTTCTTTTTTATTTTATTTTTTATAGATGCATAATATTAGAATAGTTGCACATATTTATGGGGTACAGGTGATATTTTGATATAGGCATACAATATGTAATGATCAAATTAGGTAATTGGGATATTCATCACCTATAATAGTTATCATTTCTTTGTGTTGAGAATATTCCAAATTTACTCTTCTAGTTATTTTGAAATATATGATAAATTATTGTTAACTGTAATCACCCTATTGTGTTAGCATGGAGCTAAATCATTAGTAAAGTTGTAGAAGACACTCACTGTTGTTTTAAGCCAGTAAACATTTTGGAGTTGTTTGTATAACTTCATGAAAACTATTTAATGCAACCAATCTATTGCTATATGTTAGCAAATATTAACTAAGGTGTTTATGCCATGATATTATTGACAATTGAATTTAAAAGAAAACTGTGGTTGAAATCTGGAAGCCCTGGCTATTACCAAAAATAACTCTGTGTTTGTCAGTTGGTCATTTTGAATTCATGAAAGCATCCATACTGTTTCTGGATTATACAGGTTATTGTTTTTTCTTATGTTAAAATATGCTACATATGCTATCAGAATGCAGCTAAATAATGAAGAGGTAAGTCTATTTAGGTTGTGGATGTTTTTGCTTGAAAAATGAAAGTAAATTTTGTGTAATTTTATTGTCCTAAGTTATTTTTATTAATGATATAATTACAGTGAGCTTTCATTATTTTGATTGAACTAGGTCATTTTTACACCCACGTTTCCTCGTGTATTTATACAACAAATCAGGAGCAATGTATCCAGATTCTTCATTTACAAAAGTAAGTTTTAGTTTCTGCCAAATTTTACACTTTTATGTGGTTAAGGTACCACTGTTAGGGAGCAAATTAATGTCTTACAGTCCACAGAATTATTGAGCAAACAAATCACAAACCGAAATGTAATGTGGCAATCACTATTGAAAGCACATTGACTAGAACAACTACTTTTTAAGTCTTAACTCAGGTATCACTTATCCAGAAAGGACATCTAAATCATTTTAATGTATTAGTAAAATTATGAGGGATAAAAATGTGGGTGAAGGAGCTAAGACATGCTGAGAAGTTTCAATTGACATTATCAGAGGACCTGAGCAGTAAAGAAATTACTTTCTAGAAAGACCTCAGAGAACTGGTGAGATTTAGGAAGCACAAGCAGATTGTGTATGGAATGTGAATAGGGTCATGTGCAAAACATCAGACTTTGAATTGTCTTCAAAAGGCAGTTAGGAGCCAAGAAATTTTTGAAATTATGTGGGAAAGTTAATTTTACTTTGTAAGATAATAATAAACATTAATATATTTAAATATATTTATAAATATATATATTCATTAATATCTAATAAATATTTTGGCAGAACACATGATTGAGAAGAGACAAATGCCAATGATTGATCGGATTCTATTGCTATATTGGAATTGAGAAATAATGGAATTAAAAATATGGTAATTAGTAAAGGATTTACCCTCCCTACCATATTACAAATAGAAAGCAGAAAAATATATGAGGCAGCTGTTCTGAGACATTTGACAATGGGCAGATAAAGAATTTTGTCCCTGAGAGAAAGAAAGCACAGAAAATGAGTTTCTCATTTAACTTTGGGCTCTCTGATTGGGCATAATGTCTGAACCATAGCTTAGGGAGATAGATCCAAGTAGAACTCTAAGATTTTGGAGTTTAGGACTGCTGGAGCATTTGTAACTTCCATGACATAGTACCAGAGATGAAGGGGGCTCTCACTCTCAGATCTGTTTTCTCTGTGTTTGTCCTTCTCTGCTTGACTATAAATAAGGCTGCACATTTGCTGGGTAAGATCTACTGAAGGGTTTTGAGTAAAGTGGAGATACTAAAGGTCTATCATTGTTTAGAGATGTTGGATTTTCAGCTAATGCATTGGCCGGTGACCTTGGTATTCAGGTAAGGCATTCAGTGAAGACCAGAAGGGCAAATCCTTGGAGAAAGGCTCAAGGTCTGGAGAAAGGGCTACTCTTAGAACTTTGCACTTTTATCCCAATGTCTGAAAGCCAGCATTGAGAGGATTAAGGAGATAGCTTTTGACTACAGAATACAATACTATATAAGAAAATAATAGTAGAAAAAAAATAATTCAGAGAAGGACAGACATTAATGATATAGAAAAAAGTAAAAGAAGAGACAAAAAAATAAAAGCAAAACTTAGTTCTTTAAAAGGACTAATAAAATTCATAAGCCCCAGTAAGTCTTATCTAGAACAAAACCAGGAAATCCTTTCAATATTAGGGATAAAAGGCAATGTTATTAGTCATATAGAAAATAAAATGATATTTTAGAATATTATGAAAGCTTTATGCCAATGAATTTGATCATTTAGATGAAGTGGACTATTTGGAAAGGCAATTTATCAAAATTGAGAGAAGAAAAAAAATAAACAATTTCAATCACTTGATATCTATTTAAAAATTGAATTCCTAAACAACCACTTTCCCACAAAGAAACACCAGGTTTAAGTATCCTCACACCAACTAGTTCAATATATTAGGATGAAAGGAGCACGTCACCTGTTAAGAGATGTCTTGGTTATTGCAGTGTTTGACTATTAAAAATAATCTTTTTATGATCATTCATGTACAGTGTGAATATAAACTTTTACTTCCATGGAATACATGCCAGGAATGTGATTGGCAGGTCATAAGGTAAATCTATATTTACTTTTTAAAGAAAATACCAAATCATTTTTCAGAGCATTTGTATTATACCACTTTGTATTCCCACCAGCAATGTATGAGAGGTACAGGTTTTCTGCATCCTTGCCACCATTTGGTGTTATCACTATATATAAACAATTATCCTAGCCATCCTTATAGTTATGTAGTGACAATCTCATGTGTTTTTTTTCAACAATTTAGCAAAGTGATTTTTTTTATTTTTTAATTTCAAATTATGATGGGTATATGTGGTTTTGATTGTTTTTTTTCCTAATCACTAGAAGGGCAGAACATATCTTCATGTGCTTATGTGTCATCTTTGGTGAAATGTCTCTTAATGGCCTTTGCTCTTTTTCTAATTGAAATTTGTGTTTTTACCATTGATTTTGGGGTTTTCTATATTTTAACATGTCCTTTGACAAACATGTGGTTTGCAAATATTTTATCCCAGCCTATGATTTTTCTTTACATTCTTTTTTTACGGTCTCCCAATGATCAGAAATTTTTGATTTCGATGAGGGCTAAGTTAGCAATTTTTCCTTTTTTTGAAGGGTTGTTTTGTTGTCAAATCTGAGAACTCTACATAGCACTAGTTCTTGGAGATTTCCTGTTTTTTTTTTTCTAAAAGTCGTAGATCTTACATTTAATTCTGTATCTATTTTGAGATAATTTTGTGTAAGATGTTTGGATCAAGGTTCATTCTTTGACTGGATGTGTAATAGTTTTAGTGTATGTATGTATATGTGTAATAGTTTTAGTGTGTATACACACACACACCAACATATATATATACACACACACACACACACATATATATATATGTTGGAGAGTATTACCTCTTCTGTTTTCTGGAAGATGTGTAAATATGTGTCAATTTTTAACCTCTTTTATAAAATTGTTCAGTAAAATCACCTGGACCTGGGGAATTGTGTGTGTGGTAGGGAGCTTTTTAATTGCCTTTTAAATTTATTTAATGGTTATACAAATATTCAGTTTATGTTTCATCTGTGTTACTTTGGTGGTTTGTTATTTTTGAAGATATTTTTTCTAATTTAATCTCAGTTGGTTAATTTATGGATATAAATTTGTTCATAGTATCTCTGTATTTTCCTTTTAATGAAAACATTAGCTGTGCTGCTGTTTCATCCCTGACATTGATGATTTCTGTGTTCTCTCTTTTTAACTTTGTCATCTTGCTGAAGGTTTTCAGCTTTATTAAATTTATCAGCAAAATAGGTTTTTCCTTGATTTTCTCTATTTTTTCTGTGTTTAATTTCATTGATTTTTGCTCTTATGTTTGTTACTTCTTTCCTTCATACTTGGTTTGGATTTATTTTGGTCTTTTTCTAGTTTGTTCAAGGAAGAAGTCATATTATTGACTTGTGCTATTCTCTCTTTTCTATTTTAAGCATTTTAGTAGTAAAATTTTCCTCTCATCGCTGCTTTGCCTGCATCCCAGAACAATATGCTGTACAGTTGACCATTAAACAACATGAGTTTGAACTGTGCAGGTCTACATATACATGGATTTTTTTTCAGTAGATATATTTTTAAAATTTTTGAGCTTTGTAACAATTAAAGAAAAAACTTGCAAGTGAACTTCATAGCCTGGAAATATCAAAACAATTAAGAAAAAGTTAGGTATGTTATGAATGCATATAACATATGTACATACTAGTCTATTTTATCATTTATGGTGGTATACAAATCCATTATAATAAGTTAAAATTTATCAAAACGTACACACTCAAACTATTATATGATGCCATTCAGTTGAGAGAAATGTAAACAAACATAAATATGTAGTACTAAATCATAATTGCATAGAATTAACTTTAGTGTATGCTGTACTACTATAACAATTTTATAGCCACCTCCTGCTACAATTGCAGTCAACTCAAGTGTTGTGAGTACCCACTTAAAATGCCATGTGATACTGATCATCTCCATATGAGTATTTTATCTCCCCAGTAAATTGCATATCACAGTAAAAGGTGATCTCTTGTGGCTCTTAAGTATTTTTTATTGTGTTTTGTGCAATACCATAAACCTTGGATGACACCATGGGACCCGTAGGAAGTGACACTGGTGATGCTGGAAGTGCTCCCAGGAAGCAAAGTCATGACATTTTAAGAACAAATCAAATTGCTTGATACATTCTGTAGATTGAGATTTGCATTTGCAGTCGCCCATATTTCAAGATAAATGAATATAGTGTAAGGGCTATTCATCATAAAAAAGAAAAGAAAACTTGTGAATTTGTCACTGCAGCTATGCCAGAAGGTATGAAAACCTTTCACACTTTTTGTGAAATAAATTTTTATTTCATGTTGAAAATGTATTTTTTATGTGGGATACGATTACTATAAGAAATCCAGAACTGTAGACTCTAATATGACTTGACAAAAAGTGAGTTATTTATATGACAACTTAAAGCAAAAGGAAAGGGAAGGCTATAAAGCTAGAGAAATTAATGCCAGCAAAGGATGGCTTTATAATTTTAGAAAGAGGTTTGGCTTAAAAAAAAGTCAAGATAACAGGAGAAATATCTTCTGTCAACCAAGAGGCAGCAGACGAGTTCCTTGACGCCATGAAGAAAATCACTGAGGAGAAAGGATATCTGCATGAACAGGCTCTTAATGAAGAAAAAAGTGCCCCACTCTGGGACATTAAGCAGTAAGGGGGAGAAGTGAGCTCCAGGACTTAAGCCAGGAAAAGATAGGCTAACTCTACTGTTTTGTGCAAATTCAGCCACCTTTCCGACCACGACTGCCCTTATCTATAAAGCTGCTAACCCCCAAGCCTAGAAGGGAAAGGATAAACACTAGCTGCTAGTCCAAAGGTTATACAAGAAGTCCTGGACTGTAAGAACCCTTTTTTCTAAATTGATTCCATCGATGCTTTGTCCAGGAAGTCAGGAAGTCCCTTGCCAGTAAAGGATAGCCTTTTCAAGTTCTTTTTATATTAGACAATGTCCCTAGCCAATTTGAATAATTTTCTTAATTAACACATTTATTAATTTTCTTTTTAATTTCTTCATTGACCCAACAGGTTCAGGAGCATGTTATTCAAATTTTATGTGTTGGTACACTTTCCAAACTTCCGCATTATTGATTTAAATTGAGTGTTATGTAAATGTTAAGTCCATTTGGCTCATTGTACAATTAATGTTTGATGTTTCTTTGTTTATTTTCTATCTAGATGATCTGTCCAATGCTGAAAATGGGGTATTAAAGTCTCCTACAGTTATTGTATTGCAGTCTATCTCCCCCTTTAGGTCTAATAATATCTAGATAATAGATAATAACACTGTTTTGGTGTTGGGTGCATATATATTTGCAATTGTTTTAATCTCTTGTGAAATTTAACTTTTTAATGTTGCATAAAATAATCTTAAACACATATAAAATACATAAATATTCATATTTTTATATCATTTATCATTATATATTATTCTTTGTCTATTTTTATATTTTTTTACTGAAAATGTGTCTTATCTGGTGTGAATATGGCTACTCATCCTTACTTTTTGATTTTGTTTACATGGAATATCTTTTTCCATCTCTTTACTTTTAATCTGTCGTTAATGATGAGGTGGGTCTGTTATAAGCAGCATATAGTTAGGTCTTTTTAGAAAACATCCATTTAGCCACTCAACATCTTTTATTTAGAGATTTTAATTCATTTTTATTTAAGTTTATTGTTACATAAGAACTTATACCTGCAATTTTGCTAATTGTTGTATGGTTGTTTTGTAGATATTTTGTTCATTATATTCTTGTTTTCCTCTGTAGTTTGGTGGTTTTATGTGTTACTAAGTTTATTTCTTCTTTTTTGTCTGTATGTTGTATTTTTGTGTGTGTGGCTACCATGAGGCTAACATAATGAGTCTTGTAGGGATAATAAACTATTTTAAACTGATAACAACTTAACTTTGGTTACTTAAAAATCCTCTAGATTTTGTTTCTGCCTCATCACAATTTATATTTTTGTTGAACCAATTTATATCTTTATCTATTGTGTGGTCCTTAGCCACTAATTATACCTATTGTTTTATTTGACTATTTTGACTTTAAACCTTTGTACTAGACAATTGAAAGATTTATGTTGTACCATTACAGCACTTGGGAATTCTGTATTTGATGATGAATTTACCTTTACTGGGAGTTTTATACTTTCATGTGTTTTTGTGATAGTAATTATTATCCTTTTATTTCCAGTTTCATTTTTCCCTGGCACTTTTGAATATATGATCCTATTTTCTCTTGGCCTTCGAGGTTTGTGCTGAGAAATCTGGAAATTTCTAATATATGACTTGACATGTTTCTCTTGGAGCTTTTAAATTTTACTGTTTGTCTTAGTCTTTTGACTGTTTTATTATAGCATGCCTTGGAGAGGATAATTTTGGACTGAATCTAATTGGAGAATTTTGAGATTCCTTGATCTGGATGTTTATATCTCTCCTAAGACTTAGGGACTTTCCAGCTATCATTTTGTTAAATAGATTTTGTGTGTCTTTTTTCATCTCTCTTTCTTCTGACACAGAAATAATACTAATACTTGTTCACTTAATGGTGTCCCAGAGTCCTACAGATTTACTTCACTTTTTAATTTCTTATTTTCCTCTTCCAGGGTTATTTCAAAAGACCAGTTTTCAAGTCCATAAATTCTTTTTTTCTATTTAATTTAGTCTATTGTTGAAGTTCTCAATTGTATTTTTTATCTATTCATTGAATTCTTTAGCTCTGTGATTTCTGTTTGTTTGTTTTTTCTTATGATATTGTTACAACAAACAGGACTGGGAAACAAACTGAGAGCCACACGAGAGTATTGCAAAGCAGGCTTTTATTACACCGGCGTGCTCAGAGAGGTCTTGCCTCTAAATTCTGAGCAAAATGGAGTCTGAATATGATGGTTTTTATATGCTTTATTATGAGGAAGTTGGTGGTTACGGAAGGAAAAAAAATGGTTACAAGGCTTGCATGAGATAAGGGTTACAAAAGTTGCTTAACCATGCTATTTTGCAGTTCTGCTATTATAAGACAAAAGTTATAAAGTTTGTATAAGGCTGAGGTTTAGTCAAATACTTCTCTAGAGTTCTCTATAGTTGCTTAACCATGCTATTATTAGGAGGGGAGTGAAAAATTTTCCCTTACATCCCCCCCTCTTGATGCCCCTAAATGCGCTGTGGCTATCGCCACTGCATTAGTGGGCACCATCTAATTTGGTTAGTGGACAGTGTCTCTGGTGGACCTTGAGGCGGGCTGTGGCCCCTTGGGTGACTGTAGTTTAAGAGAAAATCAATATCTTCAGAAAACCTTATGATTTTAACCAAAACCTTTTAAATTATTTATGGCCACGTACACAAAATTTTTTATAAATTTTCTTTTTGTGAATGCCATCGTAACCTACACAGGCTATCAACAACATGCTCAGACCATTTGTTTTAGGACAAAAATTTTCTATACAACTATTTTTTTTTTCTGTTTTATCTTTCTTACCAAAAATACATTTTTATACTCATAGGCTGTCTATGTTTTTCTGCACCTTATTAGTTACCTTTTATGTATTTTGTATTAATAACCTGTATCCTGTATTAACTTGAACCTGTATCTTGTATTAAGTTGATTGTTTAGGAATATCCAAATTAGAAATAGGAACCCTGCTGTAGTCTAATATAATATGACAAGACATAATCTTTTACTCGTCCCCTAGTTTTGGGGGGCTGTGGAGTAAAGTCCAATGCCTAGCAGTAGGGCCAATAGTCCTGAGAGGCCAATGGGAATGTAGGAAATCAGTCCAGTCATTTAGGCTCGGGTGCAGTCATCCAGTATCGTGTCAGAGATGGGTCTTTAGCAGGTCTTTTGAGTCCTGTTGATTGTTTATAGGAATACCCGGAGCACAAATAGAAGGCCACTATAACCCAGAACAATATGGCAAACACACCTTTTTACCTGTCCCCCAGTCCTGGGGGGCTATGGAGTAAAGTTCAATGCCCGATGATAGGGCCAACAGTACTGATAAGCCAAGGGGGACATAGAAAATTAGTCTGGTCATTTAGGTTTGGGTGCAGTCATCAAGTCACTTCATTGGAGGCGGATCTTTAGTGGGTCTTTTGGATCCTGCTCTGCCGTCCAGGTATCTCCGTCCTCTCGGGATGATGCTCTCTCTACCCGGGTGTGGTGGATCCAGGGAGTTATTACTGCAACCTTAACAGCAATAGGTGTGGTTAAGCTACAATTTAGGGCCTATCCAGGGAGGGGGCTCAAATGGACTTTGGACAGGGAAGCAAGCTAAGCTTGTTGAAATGAATAACATTCCCCTGAAGTAGCCTAATTATGGGTGGGGGCCTTCCATGCTTGTTGTTAGGGTCCAGTTCACATGCTCTTTTTTTTCCTGAACTTTGGGGCCTATATGCCCCTTGTGCCCTATTCATGCAGCTTTTGTCCCGCAATAGCCTCTGCCATTTGGTCTGGCAAGTGGTTTTCAAGGGCGACTGGGTCTGTGCCTTCCTTGTACCCGTGGCAGCATACCACGGCTATTTCTTTGGGCTCCCACACGGCATCCAATAGCTGTAAGATTTTTTCTTTATTTTCTACTTTTCTTTCTGCTGTTAAGAGTCCTCCTTCTTGATAGAGGGCCCCATGTATGTGCAGGGTGCTCTACACATATTTGGAACCTGTGTATATGCTTGCCCATCTTTTCTTTGCGTGTCTCAGTGCCTGAACCAAGGCCCATAGCTCTGCCTTCTGAGCGTACCACCCTGCCGGGAGGGGCTTGGCTATAACCATCTTGTCCTCCGTTAAGACTGTGTACTCTAATTTCCATTGCCTATCCTGAATGTAACTGCTACCGCCTGTAAACAGTTCCAGTTTTGGGTTTTTAATCCCGGCTGGCTGGCTTAGACTTTTTATTACCTCAAGGCAAACATAGTCTGGGAGCCCTAGATTGAGGGACAGGAGGGTTGCAGGGTATAAAGTCCGCACAGCTTCCCATCTGTGGGTTATCACAGAGTAGTCTCTGATATTGGGCCAGTCGGCTTCTGGAGAGCCCACGGCAATTCAAGTCATTGATGAGTCAGATGACTGTGTGGGGGATGCAAACTCGAGTGTGTGCTCCCAATGTGACCCCTTCAGCCTCCCTGAGAAGGAGGACCATTGCCGCCACTGCCCTCAAACAGGAGGGCCAGCTCCAGGCCACCACATCGAGTTGCTTGGACAAGTAGGCCACCGGTCTTTGCCAAGGTCCCACGGCCTGCACCAGGGCCCCCACAGCCATGTGGTCATATTCAATAACGCACAAGTTAAAGTCCTTAGTGTGGTCCAGCAGCTTTAGGGCTGGGGATTGGAGTAACTGATTCTTCAGGTCTCGGAAGGCTTTTTCCTGCTTAGATTCCCACTTTAGCTCCCGTGTCTCAGGTCCCTGCAGGCCCTCATAGAGAGTTTGGGCATTAGTGAGAAACCCCTTATCCATATTCAACAGAGTCCTATTGCTCCCAGGAACTCCCACACCTGCCGACGGGTGGTTGGCCTTGGGATGGAGCAGATCATATGTACTCGCTCATGCCATGGCTATCTTCTTCCTTCGGTGTCCAAAATGTGGCCATGGGTGTAAGGGTTTTGCAGACCCAGTGGTCGGTAGCTGCACCTGTGTGCCTTGCAGCCACATGCCTGGTGGCTGCGGAGGCACCACTCTATTTCCCTGGGGTCAGACTGTGGGACTTCCACTGACAGATCTGTGGTACCTTTGGGACAAAAGGTGATCTGGATCCCCAATTTGTATAGGATGTCTCGTCTCAATACGGGTACTGGACAGTCTGGGAAATAGAGGAATTCGTGTGTTACTTGGTGTCCCCGAGCTGACACAATTGGTTCTGGCAGAAAGGCCCAGTCACCTGGTCACCAGTGGCCCCAATTATTGTTACCTCACATCCAGTGAGAGGAGCCACTGGGGTAGTCACTACTGAGTGTTCAGCTCCTGTGTCTACCATGAAAGTCATTGGCTGGCACCCCACATCCATTGCAACCATGGGTGGACACAGGCCTCACTGATAGGCAGCTGTAGGGCTGGGCCATGGCTTTGGGCAGAATGGAGGCGGTGGGCTACTGGAATTGCTTCCGCGGTGTCAGCAGGCCTTGGGTCTTCAGGCCTCAGGTCTTCTGGCCTCGGGTCTTCAGGCCACGGGTCTTCAGGCCACGGGTCTTTTGGCTTCAGGTCATTAGATATTGACAGTGGTAGGATGTCTGGTGGGCTCTTAGCATCAGAGGGAGGCAGCAGGAAGCATTTGTCATCGAGTGAGCCTGGGTGTGCTGGCTTGGGCTTCAAGCGCTTGCTAAGCTGCCGAGCGGAGGGCACCCTACTCTTTCCCTCTTTTGAGCAGAACTGGACCCAGAGTGCCAAGGTTTGAGCAATTCTCAGCCAACAATGTATATAGGGGAACTGATCTTGGAGTAGAGGGGTGCCAGTAACCCAGTTCCAGACAGCCTGAACAGTGGGAACATCTGGAGTTCCTGTACTAGGCCATCCTATTCCAAAAGAGGGCCCCTCTAATTCATAGAGTGTCTGGAGATGCCCTGGGCTCATTTTTACTCTTTAATCATCAGGGAATCCTTTTTTAAAATGTTTTTGATCATACACCTGAGAACAGCTAGTTTGGACTCAGACCCACCCATAGCATGCCTACTGATCGATGTCTCAGAGAGTTGGGTAACTTTCAGGCGTCTGCCTGGCCGCTCCCCTTGCGGAGATGAAGGCAAATCTTGGCTAAGGTGCACCCATATAAACCCCAGGCCAGGTCACTTTCCTTTTGGAAGAGTGAGTCACCATTATGCCATAGGACGCTACCACAGAACCGCAGGTTAGGACCCAGTCAGACTCTGTAGCTTTCGCCATGGAGCCGTAACATTCACACACTTTCTCTCTCTCTCACACACACACACACACACACACACACACACACACACACACCAAATAAGTCAGGAGGTTATCCCTCCCTCCTCAGCCCCAGGAATCCTATAACTTTTTCAGGAGGTGATCAGTCTCTTTTTCCATCCTAGAAGGCTTCTAGCCTTCCTTAAACAAAAAGTCTAGCCTTTGTCCTGGGTTGGGTCTGACTACAGGGCACAGTCCCGGGGTGGTCTTACCACCTTTCATTGGACTGTTTCTGGTTCCTGGTTGCATACACTCTCCCAGTGTCTGGGCAGGTTCGAGGAGCAGCGGTTGGTGGAGCCCCTCCGAGCAAGGAGGAGAACGTCTCCAGCTGGGGTTGTGGCGTGCCTAGATCTTCACCAGTCATCAGGGTCAGCCGGCCAGCATCCTGTTCCGAACAGTGGCCCCAACGGCCAGCGCTATGGGGGTTTCCCGGTCAGGGAACCAAATGTTACAGCAAACAGGGCTGACAAACAAACCGAGAGCCATACAAGAGTACTGCAAAACAGCCTTTTATTAAGCTGGCGGGCTCAGAGGGGTCTCGCCTCCAAATTCTGAGCAAAATGGAGTCTGAATATGATGGTTTTTGTATGTTTTGTTATGAGGAAGTTGGTGGTTACAGAAGAATAAAAGGGTTACAAGGCTTGCATGAGATAAGGGTCACAAAAGTTGCTTAACCATGCTATTTTGCAGTTCTGCTATTATAAGATAGAAATTATAAAGTTTGTGTAAGGCTGAGGTTTAGTCAAATGTTCCTCTCTAGTTGCTTAACCATGCTATTATTAGGAGGGGAGTGTAAACATTTTCCCCTACAATATCTATTTGTTAAATTATTATTCAGATCGTGAATTCTTTTCCTGAATTCATTAAATTGTTTGCTTGTGTTCTTTAGTATCTCACCGAATATGCTGAATATCATTATTTTGAATTCTATTTCAGACATTTTATAAATATTCTTTTCCTTGGTGCTGATACTAACACATTTTTTTGGGGGGGAGGTCATGTTTTCTTTCTTGTTCCTATTTCTTGTGTCCCTACATTGATAGCTGCACATGTAGTGGAACAGTCATTTTTTTTTCTAATTTTATAAAGTTGATTTTATAGGGAGAGACTTTTTTTTCTGTAGATGAATCCTAGAGTGCCATTTGGGTTTGGTGCATTGGCTTTTATTCTGGGTGGACTCAGTATTGTGGTGTCTTTGCAGTTTATTCAGCTGTAATCCTTGTCAACAATGTCTGCAATTTCCTCAGTGGCCTTGTTTGTGTGAGTTTGTAATGGAAATGGCACAGATTTCTTGGGGGTGGGAGGTGCTAGGCTGGTTGTTGAGCTGAGTACATTCAGGTGCAGAATGTTGATGGGCTGTGCAATGGGCTCTTCAGGGATCAGTGTCACTGCCTACCAGGCTATGAGGCTGAGCATTCGCAGACAGGAAGGGCTGGCCATCTGTGCAGTGGGCTTTCCAAGGAGGTGAGTCTGTCAATAGATTGACTGTCAGGCCAAGCTCTGGTGTACATAGACACAATGGACCAAAAGAGTGTGTGGTGGTCCCTTTGGGGAGGCAGGGCCACTGCTGGAATAACTATTAAACCAGGGTCGAGTGTGGTGTGTGTCCAGACATAGGGGTATTGGTTGCTATGTCTAGCCTAGGCTCCAGGCAGCCAGGGGAGTAAGCCCAGGCACCCATGTTAATGTAGTGAAATGATGGGATGTCCTCAGTGTTATGGTACGGAGTGCAAGGAATGACCACTGAAGACCGAATTAGAGTAGATTGTGAGTCGTTATTAGCTGGCCAGCGACCACCTCTGTCCCCGAGGATGGCAGGTACAGAGAGAGGCCCCCAGTCGAAGAAGCAGGAAGGTTTTATACCATTCTAAGTTAGGGGCTACGTGACTTTAGGCGCAGCAGTTGAAACATTATCTTGTAACATTACATCATGTTTTTCATGCCGTGGGGGTCCGGGACCAGCCTCGAACCTCCTGGCCTGATAACAACACTAACAATACTAACAATTCTTGTGCAAGCCGGGTTACAGAAGCAAATAGCATCAGCCAAGGTTACAGCACATTCTTTTCTAAATTGAGCAAACATAGTAAAATTTTAACTATATGCAGCTGCAAAGTTACACAGATGGCTCTGATTTATTACTCTGTTTTTCTCTTCTGCAAGCCTTAGGAATTTCTACTGAGGGTCTGGGATAACAGGAAGCACCAGGTCAGTGTCTACTTCTACACTCAGGGCTGGAGAGAGTAATTCAGTGGCTACTGGACCACAAGGCTGGATGCACTCTACCAGTGGGTTTGGGTTCAAGATGTCACTGTGCCATAGCAGTATAAATCACATAGGTGAGAGGTGTGAGATGGGCTTCTACTCTGAGATCCATGCTGCTGTACTGTCTTCCAGCAGCAGCTCCCTAAACTGGATTCAGGACTGTGAGGACTAGGAACAGTCATGCATCAATAATTACAAGTGTCTTTGCTTACAGTGGGAACTGCTAAAGGTCTTCAGCTTATTTTTTCCTTGTAAGAAGTTATCTTTAACTTTAAGCTGATACTTGTGAGATAGACACTGTGGCACAGACAAGAGATCTCAGTCTCCTCTCTATGATTCTATTCTGGGCTTATGTACTCCACAGAAATTTTTCCACTCCCCTGTTGCTCCCTGGCATATTTCTTCAATTGCTCAAGTCAAAAGAAATTTGTTTATTTGTTGTTTTGGTCCTTTCTGTTGAATAAGCACCAGGCAACTCTAGTTGTCCATCTGTTAGAGCCCAAATCCTCAGGACTGCGGGACAGAGAGACAGAGTCACTGAGGCTGTAATCACCAAAAGGAGTTTTATTATCTAGCTAGCTAGGGTCCAAGCCTAAGAGCACCAACACAGTGGCCTCTATTTGGGCAGGGACCCCGAATGGGGTGGGTGTGAGCTTTTTATACTCAGTGCACATAAGCTGTTCACGCGCTGATCATGCATCTGCCCTTTACAGTGATTTGTTCTACATTCTGATCACGCAGCTGCCCGTTACAGTGATTGGTAAGCTCCTTATCTGCCATTTTTTTC
>CAUYPO010017359.1:0-12286 GCA_963574435.1 Cheirogaleus major | reverse complement strand
ATCCCACCTCAGCCACCTGAGTAGCTAGGACTACAGGCACATACTACCACGCCTGGCTAATTCTTTTTTATTTTTTTGTAGAGGTGATGTCTTGCCATGTTGCCCAAGCTAGTCCTGAATCGTAGGCTCAAGTAGTCCTCCCGCCTTGGCTCCCGGAAGTGCCAGGGTTATAGGCATGAGGCACTACACCAGCCTCAGCTAGTATTTTTTTTTTTTTTTTTTTTTTTGAGACAGAGCCTCATTCTCTTGCCCTGGCTAGAGTGCCGTGGTGTCAGCCTGGCTCACAGCAACCTCCAACTCCTGGGCTCAAGCGATCCTCCTGCCTCAGCCTCCTGAGTAGCTGGGACTACAGGCATGCGCCACCATGCCCAGCTAATTTTTTTTTTCTGTATATTTTTAGTTGGCCAATTAATTTCTTTCTATTTTTAGTAGAGACGGGGTCTTGCTCTTGTTCAGGCTGGTCTCAAACTCTTGACCTTGAGCTATCCTCCCGCCTTGGCCTCCCAGAGTGCTAGGATTACAGGTGTGAGCCACCACGCCCAGCCTAATCAGTGATTCTTAATGTTGGGTTCACATTTAGTTACCCAGGGAGTCTTTTTATATGTCCATTTCTCACTTCTAGAGATTCTCATTTAATTATAATTAGCATGGGTGAGGCTGGGAATGTCACTCTGAGGTTCAGGCGGGGATGTGAGGAGATGTGAGCTGTTGGTTTCCTATGATGAGATCCTACGAGTGGCCCTGTTCTGTGAACCTTGGGGATTTGTGCTTGCTTTCCTTGCCTCACAGTGCCCTTTCTGTCTCAGAATTGGAGGTTATCGGCAATAGTCTCTGCTGGTTTTATTTGATACTACCTTTCTATGTCTTAAGTGGATAAATGGATTGAGGGGTTTTGAAGGATTAATAGAAGTGAATGAATCATAAGAATAAAAATATTTATTACCTGCTAGCTTCCTAAAAGAAGAGGGAAATTTATTTGCTTTCTGATCTTCTGTCATATAATTCTCTTCTGTAATATTACTGTCAAATTCTTAAGATTGATAATAGGAACTAAAATTTGAGTGCATGTTCTGTGTGTCAGACTCTGTGGTAAGTTTTTTACATGCATTTTTTTTTTTTCATTTAATCCTCACAACTTGTTTCTAAAGTGTGGATATGATTATTATCCACATATTATAGATTTGGAAACTGAGATACATTTAAGTAACTTGGTAAGTGAGGACAACGAACTCAGCTTTTCAACTCCAACTCCTGTCCTTAACATTCTACTATAGTGACATCAAATATGTGGTTTGATTTCTTGTTTAGCTGAACTGTCTCACAGTTAATCTGCATTAATGTTAAAGGATTTCCCCACAAATAAAGCCAAAAGTTAAAAAAAATTTCTGAAGCAATATAAGATGTAGAATATTTTATCACTCAAGTTTTTGTTTGTTTGTTTGAGACAGAGTCTCACTCCGTTGCCCGGGCTAGAGTGCCATGGAGTCAGCCTAGCTCACAGCAACCTCAAATTTCTGGGCTCAAGTGATCCTCCTGCCTTAGCCTCCCAAGTAGCTGGGACTACAGGCATGCGCCGCCATGCCCAGCTCATTTTTTCTATATATTTTTAGCTGTCCAATTAATTTCTTTCTATTTTTAGTAGAGACGGGGTCTTGATCTTCTTCAGGCTGGTTTCGAACTCCTGACCCTGAGCGATCCGCCCACCTCGGCG
This sequence comes from Cheirogaleus major, assembly GCA_963574435.1. Lineage (NCBI taxonomy): Eukaryota > Metazoa > Chordata > Mammalia > Primates > Cheirogaleidae > Cheirogaleus > Cheirogaleus major. The sequence goes on along the minus strand of CAUYPO010017359.1, from coordinate 10,575 downwards.
GCCTCCCTGAGTGCTAGGATTATAGGCGTGAGCCACCGCTCCTGGCCAAGTTTTTTTTTTTTTTTTTTTTAAATAAAGTATCTTTGTCTTTATTTTTTTCAGAAACCTTTTAAAGTGAGTTAGGTCAATGTGGCTTTTAAGTTCTTAATACTAACTTCATTGATTTAAATCACTTTTATTATAAAAGCTATACTTATGTATATATGCAAATGAATAAGTATTAGAAATAATCTTATGAAATGATGAGTAAGTTTTGTTTGATCTGTTGAATGTTATACATGTGCCAGTTTGATTTGTAGACTAAATGAAAGTAGCTTTACATCTTATCAGCTGTGGGTCTTTTTGCCATACGTATAATTAGAAGAGACCATCAGATTATCATTGGAAAAACTAGTGTGTGTTTTATCCTATATTTGAATTCCAGTACAGACAGATCTCAGGTGCTCTCATTTTTCTCCTCTTCATTTTGCCAGTCTATTTTTTAGGGCATTCACCTGCCTTTGTCTCTGCATCTGTTTACCTTGGAATTGGTCTGTTAATCTCTGCTTCTTGTTCTTGTTGTTTTGAGACAGGGTCTTGCTCTGCCACCTGACCTACAGTGCAGTGGCGTCATCATAGCTCACTGCAGCCTCAAACTCCTGGACTCAATCTATTCTCTTTCCTAGCTCACAGCAACCTCATACTCCTGGGCTCAAACGATCCTTCTGCCTCAGCCTCCCAAGTAGCTGGGACTACAGGCATGCGCCACCATGCCTGGCTAATTTTTTCTATATATTTGTAGTTGGCCAATTAATTTATTTCTATTTTTAGTACAAATGGGGTCTCACTCTTGCTAAGGCTGGTTTCGAACTCCTGACCTCGAGCGATCCGCCCACCTCGGTCTCCCAGAGTGCTAGGATTATAGGCGGGAGCCACTACGCCCGGCCTTCAGTCTGTTCTCTTACCTCAGCCTCCCAAGTAGCTGGGACTACTGGTGTGTGCCACCACACCCACCTATTTTTTTTTTTTTTTTTTCATCTTCCTCCTGTCTTAGCCTCCCAAAGCTCTGAGATTACAAGCTTGAGCCACCATGCCTGGCCTCTGCTTGTTGTTATTTTTTTTTTTTCCCCACTTGATTTCCTGTGTCCATGTCTCATCTGCATTTTTTTGTTTTTCTTACAGACAGGGTCTTGTTCTATCACCCAGGCTGGAGTGCAGTGATCTTTGAACTCCTGGGCTTAAGTGATCTTCCTGCCTCAGCCTCTCAAATAGCTGGCACTACCGGCTCTTGCCACCACATCTGGCTAATTTTTAAAATTTTTTTTGTAGAGATGGGATCTTGCTGTGTTGTCCAAGATGGTCTTGAGCTCCTTGCCTCAAGTGATCCTCCTGCCTCAGCCTCCCAAAGTGCTGGGATTACAGGCGTGAGCCACCAGGCCCAACCTGCCTTTCTCTTTCTCTCTCTCTCTGCTCTTCCTGTTGCTCCTTTATTCATATTTTGCTCATTGATATATTTACCACAGCTCAACTATATTTTAGTTCTTTTGCTTTTCTTCTACTTCCTTCTTCCATTGTTCCTCATTCTTCTTCCTACTGCTTCACTTGCTTTGTTGTATTCTCAGCCTAGATAACAGGGGTCAGCAAATCCACTCATCAGTAAATAATTTTATTGTAACAGCTATGCCTGTGCGTTTATGCATTGTCTGGCTGCTTTCATGCTATAGCAATAGAGTTGAGTAGTTGTAACAGACTGTATGGCTTGCAAGGCCAAAAAATTTTATTATCTGGCCCTTTACAGAAAAGTTTACCAACTCCTTGTCCTAAATCATTTTTCCTGTTGCATTTGGGGATATTGGGGCTGGTCGAAAATACATGCTTCAGTGAAATAGTAATAACATAGAACATGTTTTGTTCTGAAACTTGTGACTAAACTCATGCTTTGATTCTAATTCTTTGTAATCTCGTGGGATTCCTTATTTGTGACTGTTCTAATTGGGTTTAGTCCAAAGAATCACTTTTGATTACCTGACCGTTTGTCACATTTAGTGAAAATTCATATAATGAAAAAAATGGTTAATGGAATTAGATCTCCATTATTAACTACTTGCTCACTCCCCCATCTACAAATTATGGTCTTCGTGCCATCGTTATTCTTTTTCCTCTGGTTTTAGTAGAGAGGATGTTTCAGCCAACTTCTCCAGTCATGCCCTTGACTCTCCCATCAGGTCCTTGGGACTCTTTCTGTCTTTACTGCTACACTTGACACTGTTGGTTTCCCTTCCTTCAGAATTTGCTTTTCTGTACTTACTTGTGTTTATTCATTGTTCCTTCCCTGTCTCATTCTTGGGCTTCTTTTCCTTCACACTGCCCTTAAATATGTTTGTGTTCCTAGTGTTTGTTTCTTTGCCCATTGCTCTTAACCACATGACACTCGCTTTTACGCTGTAATAATTTCAGCCACCACATATGACTTCCCTTCCTAGCATCTGCGTATCATCGTCCTTATACCATGTTATATTAAAATTTAATGTGTCTGTCTCTCCCATTATACTTAGAGCTCTTTGTGCGTGGATACTGTGTTTATTTTTTATTCTTATGGCCTAGCATAGTTTTTTGGCACAAAATACAGGCTCAATATAAATGTCTTAATAAATGAAATTTGATGCCTTAACACACTTTTTTTTGAGACAGAGTTTCTCTGTTTGCTGTGTTGCCTGGGCTAGAGTGCCGTGGCGTCAGCCTAGCTCACAGCAACCTCCAACTCCTGGGTTCAAGTGATCCTCCTGCCTCAGCCTCCCAAGTAGCTGGGACTACAGGCATGTACTACCATGCCCAGCTGATTTTTTCTATTCTAGTAGAGGCAAGATCTTGTTCTTGCTCAGGCTTGTTTGGAACTCCTGACCTAAAGGGATCCTCCCGCCTCGGCCTCCCAGAGTGCTAGAATTATAGGCATGAGCCCCCTTGCCTGTTCCCTTCACACACTTCTAAAGAAGCATTATTTTATGTAAAGTGTGAAAAAGCTACAGGTGGTCTTACATATCCAGCTATCCAACAAATAGTTACCAGAGCTCTAGAATGTGTTCATTGCTGTGCTTGTTTGTTATGAACAGTACAGAGAAATACAAGAATATATTTTGAGTCCCTTTTGAGAACCTCATGAAACTGTACCTTCACTCTAGAAAAAACACACATAGACTTTTACATTTAATTTCATGGTGTTCACAGTTTCTTCAGGGAGTTTATATGCTCCATATAGGGAAGCTCTGCTCTAGGCATTTTCAGAGTTGGAGATAAGAAAGCATGTGAAAGAATTCAAGAGAAAGGGAATGTTGAGCTTGATGGCATAAATGGAGTCAGAGATGTTAAGAATTGTATACATTGTAGTAGTTGGAGGAAGTTAGGGTGTGAAGGTGTAACAGAGGGCAGTGAGAAATAAAATCCTGTAGATTGTTTTATTCTGGTATCGCGCTGTGGTGTTCTGATGTGGTTGTCCTTTTGGTCTGATAGGGCAAGGCCCTATGAGTAATAGAGAGGGGTATCTTCTGAAAGGCATGACTTAGGAATGCTATGTCAGTGTTCTAAGGAGGAGACAGATTCCAGAGCAGGATATGGCCTGGGAAGCTTTGGATTCTGAGGAGTCCGAATGTGTTCCAAATTTATTCATGGATGGTGCTCTACTAAGGTGGGCAGGTCGGCCACAGCCCTGCAGCTGAGTAGGCACATTCTGATAGCTGGGAGTGCAGTGGGCTCTATAGATAGGCAAGAAGTGCCAAAGTTGGACAGGCAGGCAGCTTTAAAGCTGGGCAAGTGATCAGGATGGATAGCCTCTCCTTTGAGGTACTCTGTGGGAGGTAGGCAGATGGAGTGATGGATACACATGTAGTCTTGGGGCTGGGGCTTGTCTAGGTCACTTGGCAGGAGAGGGGGTTAACTTGGGCCATGTGCTTTGGGAGTAGCCATTCTCGTGACAGAGTAGCTTGTGGTACACAAGAAAAAAGCATTGCATGTTTTTTAAAATATCTTGTTCCATTTATTAAAATTATGTTTTTATACATTTTTAGAGCATATAGGAATTCTCCGCTGTGTTATATGTATGCCAAGATCAGAGGAATACTCTTCATTTATTAAAAATGAAGATGTGGCTCACACCTGTAATCCTAACACTTTGGGAGGCTGAGACAAGAGGATTACTTGAGGCCAAGAGTTCAAGACCAGCCTGAGTAAAAGTGAGACTCCGCCTCTACAATAAATAGAAAAATTAGCTGGGCATGCTGGCATGCTCCTTTAGTCCCAGCTACTTGGGAGGCTGAAGGTGGGAGGATGGCTTGAGCCCAGGAGTTTGAGGTTGCAGTAAGCTATGGTGACACCACTGCACTGTAGCCTGGGTGACAGAGTAAAGACTCTGTCTGAAGGGTCTGACCCAGCCACTGTGCCCAGCCTGGAATTTTTTACTTTTTTTTGAGACAAAGTTTCACTCCGTTGCCCTGGGTAGGGTACAGTGGTGTCATCGTAGCTCACTGCAACCTCCAACTCCTGGGCTCAGGCAATCCTCCTGCCTCAGCCTTCCAAGTAGCTGGGACTACAGGTATGTGCCACTACACCAGGCTAATTTTTCTGTTTATTGTAGAGACGGGGTCTCACTCTTGCTCAGGCTGGTCTGGAATTCCTGACCTCAAGCTATCCTCCCAGAGTGCCTTGGCCTCCCAGAGTGCTAGGATTACAGGCGTGAGCTACTGTGCTTGGCCTGGGCTGGAAATTTTAAAAACAACTTTGTTGAGATATATTCACATACCTTATAATTCATCAACTTAAATTATAAGCTGGGCATGGTGGCTGGCACCTATACACTCAGGGCTTTGCAGTGAATTCTGATCATGCCACTGCACTCCAGCCTGGGCAACAGAGTGAGATCTTGTCTCTAATCAATAGATAGACAATAGATAGTATAATCTGTTATTTTAACAGTATATTCATCGAGTTGTGCAGCCATCACTACTGTCACCTTTACAACATTTTCTGTCACCCTGAAACGAAAACCAAACCCATTAACAGTCATTTCTCACTTGCTTCCATTCTCCTCAGGCTGATCTTTTTTTCTCTTTATAGATTTGCCTGTTCTAGACATCGTATATTAATGGATTCACATGATATTTGACCTCATGACAGGCTTGTTTTGCTTAGTATAATGTTTCATCCGTGTTATAGCATGTGTCACTTCTTTCCTTTCTGTAGCCAAGTAACATTCAATTTTATGGGTATGCTACATTTTGTTTATCCATTCATCAGTTGATGGACATTTAGTTGTTTCCACTTTTTGACTGTTAAGAATACTGCTGCTGTGAGTGTTAATGTTACAGGTGGACATATGTCTGTGTGGACATATGTTTTCAATTCTCATGGGTGTATCTATAATGTACCTACAGGGGAATTGCTGGGTCATATGGTAACTCTTTGTTTAACCTTTTGAGGAACTGCTGGGCTGTTTTCCAGAGTAGCTGTATCATTTTACAGTCCCATCAGCGGTGCATGAGTGTTCCAGTTTTTTCACATCCCCACCAGCATTTGTTATTGTCTGTCTCTTTGATTCTAGGTATCCTAGTGGGCGGGTATGATATAGTATCTCATTATATATATATTTTTCTATTTAAAATTTTACTGAAAATATTTCACATGCATACATGGCAAAAAGTTCAAAAAGTAAGATATGACAGTGAATATAAAAAAGGCTGGTCCCTGTTTCCTTCTACCACAGCAAATATTAAGTTTCTTTTCAGAGGTGTTCTGTGTGGGTACAACAAAATATTTGTTTACATTTAAGCAAAAATACAAAATGATATTATACTTGTTCCTTTGTACCTTCCTTTTTGCCTTTTTAAAAAATATTTTTTGAAATTGAGAAATCATAAGTATACATTTATGGGAAATAATGGAGGTCTTTTGCTACATTCATAGAATGTAGAATGATTAAATCAAATTAATTAACATATCTATCACCTTTAATATCCAAAAGAACTTTGTAATTATTATGTTTAGGGGTCAGATTTTCATTGTGTTTCTCCCCCTCCCCCCCTTTTTATTGAGACAGAGTCTTGCTCTGTTTGCCCGAGCTAGAATGCAGTGGTGTCATCATAGCTCACTGCAACCTCAAACCTTTGGGCTCAAGTGATCCTTCTGCCTCAGCCTACTGAGTAACTGGAACTATAGGCATGTCACCGTACATGGCTAATTTTTTGTAGAGATAGGATCTTGCTATTGCTCAGGCTGGTCATTAACTCCTGGGCTTAAGTGATCCTCCTCTTGGCCTCCCAAAGTACTAGGGTTATAGGTTTGAGCCACCATGCCTGGCCTGTAGTTCTTCTTCTTCTTCCTTTTTTTTTTTTTTTATATTTTATTTATTTATTTTTATTTCAGCATATTATGGGGGTACAAATATTACGGTTACGTACGTTGCCCATGCCTCCCCTCCCCCCTCGAGGCAGAGCCTCAAGCATGACCATCCCCCAAACGTTGCACATCTCACTCATTATGTTTGTATATACTCATCCCCTCCTCCCCCCTCCCACCGGCCCGACACCCGACAAATGTCGTTCCTATATGTCCACTTAGGTGTTGTAGTTCTTCTTTAATATCCAAAAGGACTTTGTAATTATTATATTTTGGAGTCACATTTTTGTGTTTCCTTATAGTTTCAAAGTGATACTATTTTATGAAACTTTTTTCAGAGATAAAAGCAACAAGCTTTCCTTTCTTGGAAGCAAATCATAAAATAGAATGGTTGATCATTCTACTAAAATATTGGATACCTAAAATTTCTCTTATAGGTTGAGTCATAGAAGCTAGGCGTAGCTGGATTTATTCTTCTATCCTGTAATAGTTCACTTCGAAAAAGGATTCACATCTTTTTCATCCATTCTTTTTCTTCACTTATTTGAAGTGAATTAATACAGATGGAAGGATTCATTTGGCTCATGTATGGGAACAAAGTTATTATTTTCTTCCTTTTACCTTGCCCTATAAACTTGGTAATGTCACATAATATTCTTTTCTTTCTCTTTATTTCTTCTCCGATAGTTTGTATCAGACATTGCTATGATCGCCTAGTTAATAACTTTTCCTCCCTAGTTAACTTTTTCTCACTTCCAGTCAATCTTGGACATTGGCATAAAGAAATTCTTAGGTATTGCTTTTATTATATTATCCAGTTGTTCAAAATGTTCAGTGGCCATTATTACTTACACAGGATAAAGTTGGGAATACCATACCTTGGCATTCAGGGCCCTTTTTAGTGGAATGTCTTTGTCAACCTTATCTCTCATTACCCAATATTAATACATTTCTTGACCCAAGCTGGCATTTTCTGCATGTTGGGTATTCGTATCGCCAGGCTTGAGCTTGCTTCTTTTACACCGGGATTTACTGCTCACTTAAAAACATCTACCTTAGCTGGGCGCAGTGGCACATGCCTGTAACCTCAACTACTTGGGAGGCTGAGGCAGGAGGATCACTAGAGCCCAGTTAGAATGCAGCATAGGCAAACATAGTGAGACCCCATCTCTATTTAAAAAACAAACCAAAAAACCAAATTACATTATTCACTAGAATTTTAGTTGCTTTTTCAAGACCAAACTCAAATCATATTTCCTTCCTAAAAACTTCTCTGACCTTCCCTTCTCACTGTGGTTTGTTTTTATTGCCTATGACAATGGTTGTTAAACTTTTTATTTTTAGCATAGAATAGTTCAGTATTTTTCCCTCGAATGAAATACAATGCTGAATCCCAGTAAAAACAAGGCATTGGCGGTGGGGAAGAGCAGGGATGTCCTAGAATCCTGCCTACTCGGCTTCCCCTTGTCTGCTGGGGTACCCTGAAGAAATCATACGGTTCCATGAAACACAGTTGGAGAACCAGTGGTCTACCTCATATATTGTGAACACTCAGTCAGCTTTACAAATCAGTGTGTGGTATCTTTTTGTCAGTATATTTTGTCTCTTTGAATGCATTACAATATTCTGGAGTTAAGAAAACATGTTTACAGAATTAAGGATATAGTCACGGTGTCTAGTATAGTGATGTACAGGTAATAAATACTCAAAATATTTTAAAAATTTTATATATTTTCCTACTCAGTAGACCGAGACCTGGGGAATACTGTTTTTTTTTTTCTTACATAGATGTATAACCATAGATGATGATTAGAATTATAATTACCATTGAATTCTGGGAAGCTTGTTATTCCTTTCCAAGTGTAAAAATGATTTTCCTACAACATGATGTATCCAAAGCATATTCTTCTGATAGAAGATTGCTTGTAGTAGGCATTTTACCCTTTTGAAATATAAAAAACAAGATCTCAGTTGTTAACTTTGAAAATATCAATAGGACCCATATGATTCTTATGCAAGTCAGAAAAGTCAGAGGCACAGGTAAAAGAATGAAGTATTATTCAAGCATGTATAGAAGCTATTTTAAGGCCTTTTAAAATAGCTCTTTGTGTTAGACATGCGCACATGTTTGAATTTATATCTAGGTATTTAAGGTATCTATTTGTGAAGTTAGTATTAATATGAAACCAGTTTCATTGAGGTTTCGGTTTAAAATCATAGGACTAAAAGATACCTTACCTTAGAGATTCACTTATTTTTTCTGCTAATCAGGGTAAAAACAACCCTTTTTGGCCGGGCGTGGTGGCTCACGCCTGTAATCCTAGCACGCTGGGAGGCGTCTGGAGGATCGCTCAAGGTCAGGAGTTCAAAACCAGCCTGAGCAAGAGCGAGACCCCGTCTCTACTATAAATAGAAAGCAATTAATTGGCCAACTAAAAAATATAGAAAAAATGAGCCGGGCATGGTGCCGCATGCCTGTAGTCCCAGCTACTCGGGAGGCTGAGGCAAAAGGATTGCTTGAGCCCAGGAGTTTGAGGTTGCTGTGAGCTAGGCTGACGCCATGGCACTCTAGCCCAAGCAAAGAGTGAGACTCTGTCTCAAAAAATAAAAGCAACAAACAAACAAACAAAAAACATCCCTTTTCTACCTATGGCTCACAAAACTCATTTGCTATGTTCAAGTGTCCTAGAGTCAAAGATATAATTAGGTGGTGGTTTGGTGGGAAAATGACATCCTATTTTATTAAGGTTAGAATTTTTTTTTAATTAAAGTTTTGTTTAAAATTTGGGAATTTAGGCAGTTGGCGTTTTCTTCCTTTCTTTTTTTGAGACAGAGTCTCACTCCATTGCTGGGGCTAGAGTGCAGTGGTTTAGCTCACAGCAACCTCAAACTCTTGGGCTCAAGTGATCCTCCTGCCTCAACCTCCTAAGTAGCTGGGACTACAAGCACATACCACCACGCCCAGCTAATTTTTTCTGTTTTTTTTTTTTTTTTAGTAAACATAGGGGTCTCACTCTTACTCAGGCTGGTTTTGAACTCCTGACCTCAAACGATCCTCCTGCCTTGGCCTCCCAGAGTGCTTACAAGTGTGAGCCACTGTGCCCGGCCACTTTTCTTTCTTAATATTATTGTGAAGTCTGTCCTGTTCTATAGAGTGTTGTATTAGGTGTCACGTCACTTTGTTCACCTGTGTATTCTTTATTGTAATGTCTCTGGTCTACTGGAAAGTCACAGTTTTGCCATTAGGGCTTTAATTATATTTACACAAATCACTATTCAAGAAGGATGTTTGGTTGAAAATTTTCGCTGCTGGGAAAAAAGTTATAATAAGCAGAGGGAAGTATCCCTTGCATGTTTTGGGGATACATGGGCTGTAGAGATAGATCCTGGTTTCCTCTCCCAGCCCTACTGTGTGTGAAATCAGAATGACCTATGTTTTGTCTTGATAATTTAGCTCTTCCTGATTCATTCTTTTCTGAAAAGTTCTGAGTTGAAGGAAAAACTCTGGGACTGACTTTCGTGGATCTAACCTCAAAGACTTGCGTTTTGTGCTTATGTTATATACTTGTCCTCTCTGTAGTGTATCAAATAAACCACTTCTGGCAATTTAAATATTAAAACTCCAGGGCTACGTGATAGCCCTGGAGTTAGTGAGAAGACAGTCGTGGTCATTCAAAATGGACAGTATTCACTGGTGCATTTCTTCATAGCCATATGCTGTTGGCTGGTGTATTTCGTAATGTAACTTTTTAGTATTTAAAACAGAGTGATATATACCTTTGGAATATATTCAAGTTTCCCATAGTATTGTGGCTATTACCCTGATGTCCTCAAATGTTAGTTTCCAAATACAGTTTGCCCTCCATGTCTGTGAGCTCTGCATCTGTGGATTCAACCAACCATAGATCAAAAATATTTGGGGGAGCTGGGCGTGGTGGCTCACCCCTGTAATCCTAGCTCTCTGGGAGTCCGAGGCGGGCGGATCGCTCGAGCTCAGGAGTTCAAAACCAGCCTGAGCAAGAGTGAGACCCCGTCTCTACTATAAATAGAAAGCAATTAATTGGCTAAAAATATATTGAAAAAATTAGCCGGGCATGGTGGCGCGTGCCTGTAGTAGTCCCAGCTACTCGGGAGGCTGAGGCAGGAGGATTGCTCGAGCCCAGGAGTTTGAGGTTGCTGTGAGCGAGGCTGACGCCACGGCACTCACTCTAG